>JAMKCH010005392.1:0-44220 GCA_023653785.1 Ophioderma brevispina
TTTGTTTCTGCACAGAAGATGTTGGTCACAGTCTGCCAAACAATATGCTTTCATGATTTTGTGTTCATTCTTTATTTTCCTTTTCGGATAAATGATGAAATATACTGTCCAATTTAATCGAACGCACAGTAGAAGCCTAGGTTTATTTATCCGTGAAAGAGGACGACAAGTATATTGTGCTTTTGCGTTCATGCAACAATAGCTCAAGTCTTAATCGTGATTGAGCACTGAAATCTGTTTCATACTGTATGGGTAATAACAATGGCTCTGTACTTCCAGATAAAAAGTTAATTTGAAGTGCTTTTCCATCTATCCTCTGCATACCGAGCGGATTTACTCGATTCAACAGTGCTATTATTTGCTCGAGTCCATGCAGAGATGTTACATCAACTGGTCACTGATCTTTTGAAAAAAAATTGGTGATGACATGTTTTATTAATGTTTCACAATCTAAATGTGCACACTTTTCACATCACCGACAATACCCCAGAGTAATTGTAGGTATAATTAGACATAATAACTGCGCAGAAAACATTACTACTCGCCGATATGCGTAACAAATGTACTTATGCAAGCATCTTTCTTCTCTTTGATCCCAGGATATTACCCACATTGTCTTGCCTGGAGGCTCGTAACAATCAGGATGCAAAATGGTTTTGGGGTGTAGATAATTATAATAGGCTGTTTTGATATTAGAAGTGTATCGGTTCGCATGGCTACAGAGCGCATAGCTCTGTAACCATGGCGCGTATGTTCAAGGGTATTATTTTGATACGATTTACTTTTGCAGGGGAAGTTTCTGTAGTTTTTGAGTTATGCACAGGTATTTAAAACAGAAAGCATGATTGATGTGAACTGTCATATTTTTTTTCTTACTTTATCATGATATTACGAAATCTTTTGAACAAAGGTTTAAGAGATGATTTTTTAATGTCCTTCGGGACCCGAGACTGCCATAGTAAATGCATGTAGCAGTTTACAAATTACCGTTTGGAAAGCCCCCAATGCCCAATCGAGGCAAGATCGTGTCCTACCTCCCGTACAGAGCCACATGTATAGTCTCACCTCTTGATCGATTACGCTGTGACAACAGAGATACCGACTGCTTGCTGCTTTGCCGTTTGTAAATTATAATACGTAACGAGATGAAATAGTTTGGTGTCACTGTCAGGTACAGCACGTGTCAGGTATCAGATATCCGTGTGCTCTTCGGGGGCGAACCGATATATATAAATCACATGTTTATCAATGTCTTGTTACCTATGACCCTCTGCCAAAGTGCTATTATTTTTCCAAAAGAATAAACCGTATATATTCTAAACAGTACAAAATTTACCTTTTCTTTCCCTACAGATTCAAAAACCGACGTAAAATGACGATAATCGGTTTGTTTTTTTCATGTAAAATACTACGTCATTTTTACCTGATGGGGTCCCCCGAAGCAAAAAATAAACCAATCAATGCCCGGACTCATCAATCTTTATTTTTTTTCCAAAAATTGGCTGTTCTTTTCCCATAAGAAAATTTCCTTTTTAGAAGATTCAACCTCTGTATATTGTTCTTTAATATTAATATCAATTGTCCCCGCATGAATTTGAAAAAGATGGTCCATAAGTCTACAAAACTGAAAACAATAGTCCCCTTGCCGGCCTAAATAACCCTTACTGTGACTGAATGACGAACTGATCCCGGCGTGTTTAGTTTTAGCAGGGCTTACAAGCCACTTTCGCCGCTGCGCTGCGGGGGTTTGCGTCCAGGTGCTAGTGTATGTAATCGTTTTCCTGGCATAGCCAGACCAATTGCTTATATGCAATTTTGGAATGGGCCTCTTGAAAATGTATGTACTATTAGGAAAAAACAAATTATAAAGTGAGAGACGCTGAATCGCTAGAAAACAAGTTTATCAATATATTTAACGTTTAGAAGACATTCCGGGAAGAAAGAAATAATTTATTTGGACTATTTCCCTTCAGTGGTAAGTCAGGTACTCTGGATAATAATATGCTAGGTATACTCTCTAGCATGTACTCATAAATAAACGCCGAAACAAAAACAAGCACGTGACTGGCCACATGGGAATATTTCTTCCAGGCTATGATATCCAGTAATGTAATGTACAAACGTGTACGTTTTAATACCCACTGGTGCGTTCAAACCCCTAGCTACATTTACCATTCTTAAAATTACGGCCGAGTTATTGACATATTTTCATCCCCCAAAAGTGCTACCAGAGAAAAGTGCCCGCTAGCTTGGAAGTCGAGACATGTCGTGTCCATTTTAACGAGATTTATCGAGTTGTTCTCGAATATAGTATTGATTGGGGGCATTATAAAAATCTGCGGGAAAGAATTTTGAAAACCCTTGGTTAGAGATTACGCCCAATAAGGCAATGTTCACAAGTTGCGTGAACCATACCATATTTCTGAGGGGGTTAAAATTAGAAAGCACTGCTGAGCCACAAAGTGTAATACGGCCCTGAGACCAAATAAATATAAAACGGACAGACCTCATAATAGGAAATATGCTTCAAGTTTGCTTCAAGCTTTCAGGATCCCTGGCAGGGACATACACCTTACGGGTTTCAAGGACATGCTGCGGTCAAACTCTTTCCGCCCCAGATGAGTCTTTTTGAACGGGTATGAAGTTAAGTGGTCGATATATATAGGAATAAGCAAAACATTCATGGCGGGTAGGACAGTCATCTTAAAGGTGCTTGTTCTGATTTTGTCTATCATGATCTCCACTTGTTATGAGAATCTCACACTTGTATGCGCTGATCACCAAGTATCGTGGGGAAAAAATGCTAGTACGCGATAATGCATAGTGCAACACCCTATGGGTAACCATTAAAACGACAGATTTGTCAGTATTTTGAGAAGGAAATGGATTTGAAAGCTGAATTTTCTGGACAATGAGAAAAATACGGCCTTTCATCTGATATCAAAATTGATACTGCTTCCAGGTAAATGCGGGGTCCCAAAGACGATCGGAACAAGCACCTTTAATACCAACGGTAAATTCAAATCGGCATTAACAACCGGCGTGACCTGAGTGCGTCTTTTTCACAGACTCAACGGTAAGAAAGCGATGTTGCGCACATCGGGCGGTTTTAATATAGACAAAGACAAAGTTACCTAGTCACAAATATTTAAATCTAAATCTATTTTGCAGCGGGGTTAATCCCCTAACCCAACGAATTTTGAAGTCAATAAGTTATGTTAACATTGTCTGATATTAGAACGAGGGGCCAAGAGATGGTTTTGTAACACCACTGGGACCGAGACTGGAAGAGTAAATGCACGTAGTAGTCCCCCCCCCCCATGCCCAAACCCTGTCTTAAATGTTTAGTTACTAATGCAGGGGACCCCATTTGCATTCAATAAGGCTTGAGCTTGTTTACCCCCACTTTGTTAAGCAATCATTTTTGACAGTCAAAACTATACCTTATTTTCATTCTATGATCTCCATCAATAATTTGCACCATTTTTATCCAAATCGAGGCAACTTTAGACTGGACATTACTCGCTGTGTATTGACGTTATTTGGACGTTATTGCCCTCGCGTCATACAGCGTTTTGATACATCGCGCGCCCCTGCCAACGTTGCGTGTGTTCTGTGCTTTAAATTGGTTGTTCGATTTTTATGACTGGGTGGTGGTGGTCCTTTCTGGATGTATTCAAGCCAAAATAATCACGAAATTAGATTAAAGATTATCTTAAATTATAAATCTGTTTAAGAATGACAATAAAGCTATAGTTTTGGCAACAGGTGCCCTCTTTACGCCAATTGAGACCGGCGATACAAATATTTTTGCGTGGATAAACTCGGCTTCGAATGGCATCGCCTTGGTTTCAATTCGTCGTAAAGAGAGTACCTGTTCCCAAAATCATACCTTTATTCTCTAAATTTAAGTGGAAACATGAGGGTGCCATTTATTCAGATCAAACATGTCAACGGGCTATATTCATTTCTAAAACCAGCTAAAAGTTCGATCAAGCGTGTACATAAAATCTGACAGATTACGCCTCATTAAACTTGGCAAGTATTAATCATACTATAGTAGCTTGTCAACAGTCTTTTAACACGTCGTCTTATAAAACGCTGTCGGCACCTTTCACGCTAAGGTGATTGGCTTAAATCCTCGGTCAGCACGTATTGAACCTTATTATTGTAACCCAATTCTGGAATGGATACAAATTTTTCACTTTTTCCGTCCTTATGAAACAAAGAAGAAGAAAGTAGAATAGATACATATTTGGACTTTTATTCTCTCCCCTCCGTCGTTTTCTACCTTTCTTCTTCTGTCGCTTTTTTGTATCCGTTTCCTTGCCGAATTCTCTGTCCTTATCTGTTTTTTTTCTGGTTCTTTCTCCGTTGTTTTTTTTTTCTTTCTAAAGACACGCTTTCGTCGCTCTGCTCTCTCTCTCTCTCTCTCACTCTTTCTTTCCTTCTCTCTCTCTCTCTCTCTCTCTCTCTCTCTCCCCCTTTCTCTGTGTGTATGTTTCTGTCACGAGGTATATTCGTTGGTGTTTATTGTTAATATACATCCTATTGCAACCTATAGGCTAAATTATTATGCATCTGTGGTGCAATTATACCACATTGCGATTAGCGCGTACCGCCCGCGCCGAACACTGCACAATACGCAAACATATCGGGCATTCGGTCATGCAACTCGTCAGGCAAATACTCTGTTTTTATTAATTTTGAAGCCATTTTAAAACTTTTTTTGTGAAGTCTGCTTCTTCTTGCATAATAATAGTAAAAATATCGCCCCGGCAAGAAAATATCAGGCTCGTCTTCGACTCGCCCAATATTTGATCTAGGCTCGGGCGATATTTTCTGTTATCAACCTCAGCCATCCAATATTATATAAATACATGCCATGACAACATTTATATTAAGTTATACTTCGTAGTCCTTATATTGATTGTTTCATCAAGTATATTTAGTTTAATGCAGTCGGCATAGTTCACTGTAGAGATGAAACAATTGAAATGAGTAATACACTCAATACTCAAATGGGTAATACCCTATCACGATAGTTATTGTGCTCTCTTTACTGTAATTATATTGATGTCAAGTATATTTAATTTGATTTAAGTGGCATTGTGTATAGATTAAACATTTCAAATTAGTAACACTATTAGTTATCCCCTGTTCGCAGTACGGAAAAATACCTATGGTTGGGTGCCGTATCACATGAGGCCGTAGGCATGAATATTGAAGTGGTAAGCCTAAAGTAGATCAGATCTAAATCTGTAATAGCACAGCCAGAGTTAGATCATTTCATGGCCAATGCCAAGCACTAAGTTTTGGCTTTCCAACTAAATTAAAAACAGGTTCAGTAGGCCTACACCACAGGCCTATGGCCTAGTCTAGGCCTATCTCTAGTATCTATGGAGGTCTACAAAGTACAAATCAACAACAACAACAACATAAACTAAGTCATTGTAGACCAGCTTTCCCAATGCCCAACAAGGCAGTCCCAGACCAGGCTGTCATGTCAGAGGCACTGCAAAGTAGTTGAATTCTGCAGAGTATACCTGCCCACTGCATTGTAGACTGAGAAAACATTTAACTCACTTCTTTGAAAGACTTCCTGGCAGTAGCCACTATTTCTCTAAAACACATTTATACATGAAGAACATAGGAAAACATTTATACATGAAGAACATAGGAATAAATTACTGTATCAATGTGTTTTGTATTGCCCAATCACACACAGCAGTGTGTTGCAAAAAGGGCCATATTGGATTGTGCTTCTCAGAGGGGGCTGGCAGAGCAGTCTCTTCCACAGATGCACAAGATCATTACACACATAGATTTTAATTTATTCAAAGTAGGGGTCTAATACTTGGTGTAACCATCACGTAATACGGGATATATTCTGAGGTTAGCAAATTCCTACCACGCAATACGGAAATATATTAATTGGCCTGTTAGCCAATGAGATTCAAGTACTCATGTCTACTAAATTATAAACTCTAACTACTCAAATATGTAAGGGCACGATGCACTATAACATTCGTCTTCCCGCCTCTTGTCTTGTGCCAACCGATAAAATGCCTGAATAATGCATGAGAAGGACAGCCTTGTAAAAACAAACAATATTCTGATATTGGACTACAAGTAGTCTACGTTTAAGTGATGCAAACACATGCATACATATTAATGAATATTGCACCGCGCTATTAAAAAAAATATAAGGGTATCAATCAGTGTAATCCTACAAGCGGTTCCATCTCCCACATATACTTTAAAGGATCATTGCAGGCATGAGTAATAGAAAGTCGTCTTCGTTTTGTAACGCTTTATTTTTAAAAATTAATGTATATAAATGAATTATGCATATTGTGGCGAACCCAATTAAATCAGTAGATTCAGTCACACTGAACAAAAGAAATCGGTTTTTAAAATGCTGAGACACTTAGAAAACTGTGTAGACATTTCGCCTGATTGAATGGCTGCTCATTAAATGACGTTTGCGTGACGTCAAAATATTTGAGAAACAGCCGTGTTGAATCAATTGGAAATTTGTATTTAATGTGTAGAAGCTGCATAAATTCCCCACATGTGCAATCGTAAGGATTGGTGTAGCAAATAAACCATTCTAATCATTTAATGATGATGGCTACTTTCCGCGTCAAAACGAATTATGAGTGAATTTTCAGAGGATTTACTGCACCGTTCCGTATCAGACTTGTAGTACCCGTACCCATACCCATACCTTACCACACCCGTGTACAAAATTGGCTGCCCGTCCCGTACCCATACCCATAGTAGTCCCCTCGGACTCCATAACCCGTACCCCGTAACCCCGTACCCATAACTTTAATCCACACATGGCTTGCCCCCCCGGACCCTACCCGTACCCATGGTCTTGGACGCGTACTCGTACCCGTACCATTGTCTTGGGACCCGGACCCGTACCCATGGTCCCGGACCCATACCCGTACCCATACCCATTGTCCCC
Source organism: Ophioderma brevispina (assembly GCA_023653785.1). Classification (NCBI taxonomy): domain Eukaryota; kingdom Metazoa; phylum Echinodermata; class Ophiuroidea; order Amphilepidida; family Ophiodermatidae; genus Ophioderma; species Ophioderma brevispina. The sequence continues at coordinate 6,977 of JAMKCH010005392.1, forward strand.
TTGACCCATACCCATACCCACGGTTTCGGACCCGTACACGATACCCATGGTCTCAACCTTGTTATCCGGCCAATACCTATTCCCAATAATTGGGACTTTTCACACCTGAACGTTTCTTTAACAGATGCCTTTAACAGTCTATATATGAAGTCCCCAAAACACTATGTGTAGCACACTGACATTTTTGTGTAAGCTTCAAATTTTTGAACCACTGACAACAAATGGTCACCACCTCCAATTTTCACACCGGTGCTTTCGCTAACCCTCTTCTAACCTAGCACACCAGTAATCATCCCATTTTAAATACAAGCTAAAGCTTCCTAAATAAGCATCTGGCAATACCAAAGCGGACTTATTCACCAGTCAGAATCTTAATTACAAAGTCCCTTTAAATTTTCATTCAATTTCACTTCATAAAAAGTTGATAGTTACGAACTAGCCTGTTGTTTGATAACACTTAAGGACTACCTTTCAAGGTGGAATCGTGGTACTATTTTATATTTGGCAATAAAGCGTGTAAAATTTTTGGGAATGCGAGACAAAATTTTGTCATAATCAGTTTACAACAACATATTGGGCATGACTCCTCCATTGATGAAGTTAATGGCATTATGTTAATTGGGTACATAATGAGGAGTCAGTGCTCAGCGTGACTACCATACCCATGGTTCTTGGAACCATCCATTTTCCATGTTGTTGTTGCCATACTCTTACCTGTACACCCCGATGATGTAAATTTAAACAAAACTAACTGGCCCAGTATCTTTTGTTTAATGGATATTAATGGAGTTTAATTTTGTTTTACTTTGATGAATGTTAAAGGTGCAACAAGGGATTTTACACATCGGGGTGTCCTTAAAAAAATATTTTTGCACTGAATGTTAAGGCTCCCCATCTGGAAGGAACGAGCCTGAGAATTAGTTCTTGGTAGCACAAAATGAAATTTTTCAAATTTTAAAAAAAAAAAAAAAATGAAATGTTTTATATTAAAATATAGAAGTCAACTCTAATTTACTTTTGTTTTCCTTTTCCATTCATCACCTTGGACCCATTTCTGAGCCAAATACACAAAAATCAAAATATGTTCTCTCTTGCTGCACCTTTAATTTAGACTCCCCAACTTTTTCAGTCAATCTACAGTTTGTCACATACTTATACAGATACACCATGGATATTATAGTAAATGGTCACTATGCAGTAACTATGCACCACTAGCCTTAGTGTTTTCACAATTCATTTAATTGCAATGCACTGTTCGAGCATTAACTCTCCCAATATTGACATGAACTTTACCCACAGGGACACTTACATGTACTGCAACAACTATTGGAATAGTGACATAATCTTTGAAAAAGTACTGATTTCTTTCTTCTTTCTGTCTGACCTTTTTTTCAATTGCTAAAAATACTTATAAGGATTCCACACACTTACCCTGCATTTCTTATGCTAGTTCCTTCCTGCAAATTTTCAAATCATATTGACTCTTTCAGGTGATCACTGATAGTGCATTAAGTATGTTGACTTTGCACTTATATGTACCATGTATAATACCCAAGGTCTGTACCCGTACGCAAAGACTCGTACCCATACCCATGCAACTGTACCCTTCCCGTACCCTGATTTTGTCGTAGCGGGGACCCCGTACCCATACCCGTACCAACCATGGCTTGGACCCGTACCCAAACCCGTCCCATGGGCTTGGTTGGACACCCGTACCCATACCCATGAGCTTTGTCACAAAGTGGGACCCCGTAACCCATACCCGTACCCGGAGTCTGGGACCCGGACCCGTACGCGTACCCACGTCTCGGACCCGTACACCTACCCATAACCCCTGGTCTCGGACCCGTACCCATACCCTTACCCATGAATCCGTACCACACTCCAAGTTGTTCCGTATCCAGTTTCTCTCTCTCTTTGCCTTTGATCGCTACAGTTTAACAAGTCATATTTTTCGAACTTATTTCCTTCCTTCTAATCATCTTCAAATCAAACCATTTTATAAGCCGACATTTTATGGCAAATCTTGAAGGTTAAACCTTTATACTCCGTACATTTGACTTGCATTGGTTGTAATACACTTAAGCGCGTTTTATTATGCTAGATTCAACCCCTCGAATTTTGACTGTTACTGCATGCCACCCTGTTGAAGAAGCCCCGATCGAAAGATGTCTTACACACGGCACGCTATATAGTGCTCATTAATTATTCAATTAATGTTTGTAGCCTGAGTCCCCGTTTCTCATTCATACTAACACCTTGCGGATAAGTCCATACGTTTTCAAGGACTGAAAGATTTAGCGGATCTGAACAAAATATCACATAATGCTTCACCGGCGGAAGTTTTCATTCATCATAGTTGAGACGTACCCTAATAGGGATGGCTTGAAAACCCAATCGCCAAACGACGTGTTTTTGGGACGTTGTTTCATTACTTACAAAACAGAACCTGGTTCCAACTGACGATTGACTTTTGAAGGCCTCCCAGAGGGTGTTTTGAATCAATCCCATAATGCATTGTAATTGTGAAATAACGCAATACAGTTTAACTTGTGCCAAAATCTTTTAAGGACCACAAACCTTAATTTAATCATGTAAATATCCAAGTACTAGTGCCTTGTGGGCTAACCTGAGTTAATAGTCAGGTATCTATGTGTTAAAAATAGGATTTTTGTGGATCACGTGACCTTAATTATTGAAGTTTCCAACCCTTTGCATTGTGGGATGGAATCCATACACCCTCTGAAGGCCACTCCCAAATGAAAATCATCCGAAATGGCAAGTACTCAGATCATTTTGAATCACAACATCACTAGCTAACACTGACACAGTTGGGCTTTGGCAACAGCGGTGGCACATCCAATTTGTGTTTCCGCATATGCAGCTTTCTTGTACAAATAACACATGTTTCCTGTGTTTGCGTTGAACCATTGTGTAAAGAGTCGAGGGCACATTTATATAATTTGCAGTGAACATTTTCAACCCGTTTAGGTGAAATTGCCAATTATACGGTAACAGGACCACGATTTCATGTTGAGACCTTGTGGGGCTACACCTGAAAGGCAAAAACCAAAAAAAAGAGAAGTGTTCTGGTTCATTATGTGGCCTACCACACGAGATCAACGAAAAATCAACAACCCACCCATTCATGCAAGAAAGAAATCATACCAAATTTTGTGCTAAAAAATCGAGTAGAGATGTGTATTTCAATGAAAAGTATCAGCCACTTTCGAACTTTAGCTGTTTTATGAGAATCGTAATATAGTTTATAATTAACTTTTTAATAATTTCATTACATCACTGAAACCAAAGAAATAAGTCCCCACAAGAAAGTATTAAAGGGATACATAATTATAATTTTATTTTGGCGCACTATCTTGAATTACTTTTAACTGACATTATGAGAAAAACAATGATAAGCCCATAGGTTTTGGTAGGAGATCGAAAAATAAGTTTGCCGAGTAACAATTGTATTCACTTTACCTTACGATCAATCTTTGAGAATAAACCTACCGAAATCATGTGGAGCGTTTGTAATTAACGGTGGCCATTGAACCTTTTGAGCAGTCTAGTCTCAACCTGGCCCTTAGCATTAAGTGTCTTACATAGCTATCTGCTTTATTATTGTATCATTGTATCCCACCATTAAAGTTATATTGAGACCATATATGCAAAGATTCCTAGCTGTTAGAGCTGGAATGGAATAGAAAAAAAGCTTGAAAACGTAATTCCATTACGTGGGACATCTGTATAGAAATACTTTGATTTTTAGGTTTCAATTATATATTTGTTTTATTTAGAAAGCTGGGAACACACTACAACAACATCAATCGTGCGTCTGAGATGTCCAATGCACATTTTCAAATAAAGGCCTCCGATGCTTTTTGACCGCCTGTTGGTGAAGCAATGGCTATTTTCATGCTATAAGAGAGTTCAGCCCATTGGGTTTACCGTCAATGTATAAAATATAAATTTTGATAAATCTTGTGGTCGCACTTGTTTTTCAAATGTGCGATGTCTCTTTAAGCATTTCATCAAATAGTGAAAACTAATTAAAAGCACAAGGCAAAATAAAAAATTTAAACCAATTAACAAGCTTAAATATTAATGAAGTAGATCATAATAATAATTATACCTGATGATATTAATTGTGCTGTATTTATTAATTGTAGATAAATCAAGGAGGCTCGAATGGAAAAATACTTACCTCGCAAATGCAAGGTTACAGTTTTGTTGAACATCTTTCATATGTTATCTCTTTTAATGTTTAATTTTCCATTCAGTTCCCAATATAAATAGTCAACTAATGGTCACTAACTGCCGCAAACTGCCCAATGTCAAAAGTTTGACACGAATCGGATTTTGCGTTTTCATTGCAGTAAATATTTATATGTAGAAAAAAAGCACCTTAGGATACTGTGTATAATAAAAAAAAATCTGATCAAGAATTTTATAAACTAGGTGTGATTTTCTATATGATAGAAATCAATTTGATCGTAAGCTATTCAATGGTGATTAGTCTGGGGACCTACTTTGTCTATTATCTCTAAAAATCGATTTGTTAGAAAATCGACGGGTGACATGACTCGGGAAATCTCTGAATCGGTCTTAAACACAAAGTAATACCCCTCTTTAAATGAGTTCGTCTTTAAAAAAAAAGGAATCGAAGTGATATAAACCATTTTTTATGAAGGTGAAATCTGGAAATGTTACTGTTTAAACATTCTCTAGATTTTGACAAATAGTAAAAATGGGATTTTCCAAGATGCATTATTAATCATTAGCACGTATGACCGTTCGCATACAAACAGGGTGATGAAATGTCAATAAAGTGTTTGGACCACCAATAGACAACCCACGGGGTTGGGAAAAAGTGGCCCTTTACTTAAATACTAACCATGGATTAAATATTTTACAAAAAGGTCACGATTTAACACTATTATATTTATGCGGGTATTGTAATAATACACTTCAATTGGCTCTCAACATACATGGCGTCATCAGCTCAGGATTATTTAAATATTTAAAGCTACGTAAGGGTGACTTTATTGTGAATCTGACAACTTAAAGGTCTCTCTGCGTCAAAGCCTAAAGGCGACTTTGAAAACAACTGCTTGATCGTATTCCGACGACGAGGACGACAGCTTAAGGGAGGGGTCTATGTTTTACGCCAGGGGGGGAACGGAGGATTTGAGGGGGGAACCCGAAAAAATTTTGTAAGGAGAGAAGGGGGGAGTGAAATTTTCATCAACGCGCAGAGGGGGGAACATGATCAAGGGGGGAACGTGAAATTTTTGACCCGGAAGCGAGGGGGGGAAGGGAACGCGAAAATTTTGCCGAAAAAAAGTTGAAAATCCCCATTCCACCCCCCCCCCCGGCATAAATAATGACCGAGAAAAGAAGAGAGTACAAGGCAAATAGAAAAAATGCTTCTTCTTTTCTCATACAACCCTGATGCCTTGAGTTTTTCTTTTTTTCCTTTCGTGTCTTCTCGTTACTCTTCTTTCGTGGCGCGTAAACTTTTATACATACAATTTTAGAGGACAATCGATCAGTTCAAGTCTAGCTTTCCAATATGTAAGTGAAGAGGTTACCAAAGTGATTGCTGGTGAGAAAGTCGTTTAAATCCGCACAAATATCACAATCTCCAGTATGCTATCAGTTATACAGGCTGGTTATATTGACTATTTTTAGTTTCTATTATTATTATTTTGTTAATAATTTAACTCAAAGCTCTTCATTCGCTTCAATCCTAAAAAATTATCGTTATTCGCGCCACACTATTATAAGACCGTCTAAAACTGAATATTATTACCTCTAACCAAATATTTGAATTAATTTGAATAATTGTAATTTTGATTACAAAAATTTGAATAATGGGCCTCATAAGTACGTAGTTTGCTACTGTATTTCAGTTACGGCATTTCAAATCTATACTGCATATGCTGGTAGCAAATGTCGTTTGAAATATTTGGTACTCAAACATCAATCTCTTCCCGTACGATGGCGCTCCGCGCTATACTGCCTGAAAGTTGGATGGTTTTAAAAAGCACTAGATGTGTGTATTAGGTTGATATCAGAGTTTCAAGCAACCGTAATTATATTATATATTTAGAAGGGATGGGCCTATATGCATGATTCTAGCAGAACCAATGCACGCTTTGGAAAACTGGCGAGCATTGAATTAAATGCTCTATAGCACTATAATGCTCTTTAGTCTCTATATAATATTTGTTTAATTGACAAATTGGGTTGTATCATTTAGATTAAGTAATACTCCAATTTGGAAAGCGTCATAGTGCTAATCGTAGGCTACACAGGGTTTTGCCATCACATTTACTAATACACGTCCTCAATTTATTCTTCACGATTATTTATGACACTTTGTGATTCTGTTAGGCGAATGTGTCTACAATCAATCTGTAGAGAATTAAAGCATCTTGGTCATTTTAAGATATGGACGTTTTATATATATCTTTGAAAGCTGTAAAATAATACAATCATACTAAAACTAGTACACAAAACAACCACAATGAACCAATAAGCGTATATTACCGGTTTGGAAATTACCGGTTTGGAAAAAATGTCCCATGTTTACTTACGAGCGTCATTGCGTCGTGGGTGTTCAAAAACATGAGACGAGCCATAACATGTTTAGATGTCATAATCAGTTCAAATTTGAAGAAAGTAGTATTCAATGTCCACGAAAATCAGTATCTGAAACCAGGGATGACTGCCAGGTGAGGTTTATAATTTGATTATGAACACCAACATGGATCTATTGCAGTTCTCTGAGCGAAAGAGTAAACTGTAATGGAACTTTTTTGTCGGTCGCTTTAGCCAGCAGGGATTGATTTATGTGACCAATGCTGCGTCCAAGTTTTCTGTCAAGACGATATTATTTGAGCGTTAGTGGGTCATTGAATTAAATAGGTTCTACTGGACAGAACTTCCTTACAAAAAGTATTTGTACAATGTTCGCTGGCTCTCAACAGCCGATAGCAAGAGGATACAACTTTCCTTAGATTTGTTATTATGTAGAGTTAGTCTTAAATATGAATTAGTGTTTCCCCAGAGCTCTGTAAAAATGTTGTCCCAGGCCGGATTGGAACGGGCAACCTTCTGCGTACCAGACTGACGTTCTTATCAGTACAAAACAGAGGCTGAGAGTGAGTAGAGGACCAATAGATGTAACATATAAGTCTTAGATTTCATTACTCCTAAAGTCCTAAAAAAATAAGGAGGTAAAATTAGTACAGGGGTAAATTTGTAATTAGGTCATATTTTGTTTAAATGTACATCAATGTATTTGTCTTGTTATAAGGATTGAAAAAGGTATAGTTTGTCTAGGATTTCACTGTTAGTTACACGAGTATAGCCCTATTAAGGTTTAAGGTCATCATGGGGTAAAACTACCCAATGCTATATATTTAGAATTTAGTTATCATAATCAACAGATTTCAAGCAGAATTGTATATTTTTAGATCAATACCAAAGAGAATATGATATTATTTTAGAATAATTCGGACACCAAGTTTACTTGAAAACCAGTTTTGTAATTAATACAAAATCATCCTTTCAAGCAGTATATCTTACAATAAACATATGGATGTCCAAAAACATGCTGCAGATGAATCAAGAAAAGACATTTTATTGTATTTGTGTTTTGAATAATCTTCCTTCAATACGGTTAGATCTGGGTGACAACTATTGTTCCTGCATATGTATGTGTGTAAAGAACCTTTGGGTTATTTTTCACCATGAGTATGTCCAATCAGATTGGTGCTATCTGTAAAAGTGTGAATTACCATATTTATGGCGCATTTTAGGTTTATCACTTTTGATGCTTGTTACCATGCTGTACGATCGTTGATCTTGTCCCGCATCTATTAAGTCAACTCATTACTAAGGCGCCAATGAACTAATTTATATCTCGAAAGGCTCAAACGCTTACAGAATAAAGCTGTGCGTTTGGTGGTCGCATTCGGCCGTGACCAGAGTTGGTCGACTTTTTATCCCTATTCACTGGTTGGCTGTTAATGTATCAAATACAAGATACTTCTTCATGTGTAATAAGTTTTTTTTGTACGACAGGCTCTATTATTTGTAGGGTCTATATTTTTTTGTACATTTCTCGTAAGTATTTTTTTTCCAACTGAAGACGTGAGAGAAAAAGGAAGAAAACGACAGTGTTCAAAGATTGAAATCTCCATTTAATTACGTGTTTTATTAAGTGTCCATACGGACAGTAATGACTAAAATATCCGATTTTGTCCTTATTATGTTGCTTTTGGTCTTCTCATCTCCAGGGTATGTTAAGATACCGTACTTGTTACAGGTTTTTTAATGATTTTTGCAATTTCTAATTTATTAAATCACTGATAGTGCCTTTAACGTCATTGGTCCTAGGCTCTGGAACAAGCTTCCCGTAAGCATTAGAAAGGCACATTCCAACGGTGTCTTTAAGCGGCTTAAAATTTGGTTAACTTTTGATTTGTTAGTTTTCCGTTATTATGTCTAATTGTATATTAATTTCGTATTTTAAGTATTTGTATTTATTTATTTATTTATAGAAGACAGAGCCCTCAGAGATACACCCATAGTGATTAACCATTCTACTAGGGATATCCCTCGAAACTGACAAGGACGGCTTGGGACAGTTTAGGTGGTAAGAGGTTACCACCCTACTCTTCTCGAAACTGACTGTGACATACATGTGCAGGTATGACTCTCTGTATAATATGATATTGTCTTGGTTTGTTTTATTTTGTTCATTTGCCCAAGCCCAAATGAATCACGGGGAGAGCGGAACTCTACCATGTCTACTTTTAATCAATATTTCTAATACAAGCTAAGTCCAGAATTTAGTACCCGATTAAATCCGCAGGAAGTGGCACTACAGGGGTTCGAACCGGGGACCTCCAGCACCAAAGGCGAATATCCTAATCAGTGTGCTACTCTCTCTCTCTCTTCCATAACTAAAAGGCGTCAAACAGAATGTTTTCCAAACATTTACAGAAAAAGTAACCTTTACTTTCCAGTTTTGTCTCGATTTTGGTTCATTTAAAGCTGCAAGAAAATTACAGAGAGATTGACATCCTCTTTTATCTTTCAAAATAAAGTTTAAATGAAAAGCACTTAAGGAAAAGTGTATGTTGATAAATATCCACATCTGCCCGAAAAAGGTGTGTAAAGTTTGTCTGTAGGCCATACCTTTTTCTTAGTTTTGTTAATGTCATTAAACAACATTTCGTCACCAGGTCAGTTACATAGTAAATTAGCGCAGTGAAGCTGAACCATTGCTAAAGCGAGCGAGGCATAGGCGATTCTGGCCGGAATCCTGCCCTTGATTTCTAGACACAATATCTCGCCTCTATGAAACTGTAACCCGATATCGGCTGGTCTGCCCACACAAGTGTGTTGGCAGCATGTCACAACCGGCCAATCTTAAATTCCTTGGCGTGCGAGGCCCAGGGAATTGCCTAGCTTGGGTCCAGGTAAAGTTAAAGGCTGCCTTAGCGATTTCCTGGGGAGAGCGCCTTCAATTTTCAAACAAATCGTAGTTTTTGCATTATACGTAATACTTGTCCATACGCAAATCACTGTCTGAAATAGCTCAGCTCAAACCACTGTCTTTCAAAATTATAATCTTGCAATAAAATTCCGGATCCAGATTTACACAGTATCCTATGGTTCTGGGTTACTACACGTAATTGCTTACTACGACAAACAGACAAATTCAATTCATCTCATGCTTTTAAATTGAGCATTTTCAAGGTGCCCCACCCGATTACAACATGATATTTTCTCTGTTTCGTATAGCAAGGGCCATCGCCAAAATATTTTAAATCCAAAATTTCATGTGAATCAGTAGTAATCGTGTGTATTACAATAGCCCATAGAGTATTATGCAAACCATATTCAGTCAAAATATTTTGCAGGTGAGATTAGAAAAATAGAAACTTTCCAATGATAACAAAATCTCAGGTTTGATAGTGTGAAAGGTGGGGTCGAAGATGATGATCGTGTGATGCCCCTTTAAATGCCCGCCATTAATTTAAGGCGACTATCTTTTATTCCAATTCTCAATTTATTCTGAAATCTCTCAGTCAGCCTTTAATAAGTTGTATAATTCTTGACAAATCAGAATAGCACTATCAATAACAAATTTTAGATTTTACTTGAATCCAATCTAATGCTTTTAAACAAGAAAGCCATTTATTAATGTACTTTAAAGATAATATATAAAAAAGATAAAAATAGTTTTAAAACACTGAATGAAAATGGCCGGATTCGTGTTTCTATGTGGAATTTTATTTCAAGCTATAAATCTGTGATAGAAATCCCCTCGTCTACTGTAACAAAATTACTTGCAAATATGATTTAAGGCTATCTGCATATTTTAATGTCATAAGGTTGTCACTTGATAAATTGACGTGGCTCGAGGGAGATTTATAATACGACATGAACGATAATATCCGCAGAACATATCACTTTCAAATAATATATGCGTCATTCCCTGAGATTGAGTGTTATTATGATAAATTTGAAAGCATAACACTACAAGGTATATGCCACGTGTAAGTGACCCTACTTGAAATTTTGAAAAAAGACACCCCGAAGTTTCAGCTTATTATAGATAACAGACACGTTCTACTAAATTAAATTAAAACGGTTCTTCAACGGCTGTTTAAGGATTTTTAAACTTTCCTTGCTAACAGATAAAGAGCTAAATCAAGATAATCTTTATCATTATCTGGCGTCAACAAATCTGATCCTTATATGGGGTTTAAGCTTTGTTATCTCCAGATAAAGATCTAACAAAGCACACTAAAACGTGAAACAAAAAATCAATATTGCTAGAAGGATTATCGCTCATTCAATTGGAAACCCTCTTGCATGTACCACACAGTGACCATGAAAACACCAAAAAGTGCAACTTTTGGTTATTGGATTGCGTCTTTCGGCGGTCTATCGCAGCCATTGGCAGCGCTTTTTTACAAGTAGTTGTAAATCAAAGCGTAATACCTAGCAACAAATGTATATTTCGACAACTTTCAAATTATCGGCCTTTGGCACAATACTGAAAAAAATGCCGAGCGAACTTGTGTGCCAACTGTAGTTTAACCCTCGTCTTACCAAGCCTTTTTTTGTAACACGTTCCAAAGGGGGTACCACCACCCCCCCTCGAGAATCGTTATAAAGACCCGATGCTTAGGATTTTGATACCAATGCGAAGCTATGTCCTCCTCTTTCCTTGATACCAAAAGGAGTTGATACTAACATACACTAGTATGGCGTACAATGACGTCATAAAGTCGCGAGTCGGCCAAGGTGTGCATTTTCCACAGAAAATAGACGAAAATCAGATTTGCGCTAAAAGTAGGAATATCGTATTTTCATGCGGTTTCAGCTCTAAATGATGGCAGTTGACTAGTTTTACATACAAAGAGAGTTTTAGAGCAATACTATGCATAATAATTTCAAAAATTGCACTACCAGATTTCTGGGTGGCAACCACCCCCCCCCCCCACCCTTCGACTTTGACGGCATAACCTAACCCCGGTGAAGGTGTACCTTCACATTTTTTCAGGTAAAATGCCGAAGGGTGAGGAAAAAGATACCGGAAAGTTTTTACGCAAAATTTTGGCATTAGCGCACTGGAGCAAAGTTCAGTAGGGGGTGGTAACCACCCCCCCCCTTGGTAAGGACGAGGTAAATATAAACTTGTATATCTTCTCCCATTATTTTACATGTTCCCGCTCAGTATATTTGATAGACTTTTCATTGTTGTGACGGTTCGCAGTTTGTCCAAAAGTTGTTATTGTTCAATTTGTGTTAAGTCATATTTATTTCCTGCACTTTTGCTACTCTTAAAGTTTAAAAAGAACTGTTCCCCTTATTTTCTCATGTTCCCTGTTCATATATTGCTAGACTTTTCTTGTTATTTTGTGAAGGATTAGCAGTTAGTCACAAAGTCTGATTACTATTTCCGGACACTTGTGCTCCTCTTAAAATATGCATCTTAGATAGCCATCTATAAATGTCCTCTTCTACGATGATGTCCAACCTTGTGACAGAAGTATTATTATGTGCCTTCGCCCCCCCCCCCGCTACTCCTCCCCTTTTTGTTCCCATCTCATCCTTCCCCTAGACACTGGCTTCCCTCGCCTTGATTTGTTATATCATTCATCTGTGTTTCCCCTTCTCGTTTCTTGGCTATGGGGCATGCAAATGCCGAGATTTCTTCATCGTCAGACATCAGAGCGACTATGGCATGCCTTCATCTGGCTTCACGCCTAGAAACTGCAGATCTAAGCGCAAAATGAGCGCATGCAGGCTATATCTGCTGGCTTGTAATTTATCTGATGATAAAAGTACGATATTTTCAATTAGCAAAAAGAAGAACTCCTATAATTTGTATAGTTATGGCGTTCAAGAGGTGCTTACAAAATTATTTTGTATTGGCTGTCTGTGATTTTGTTATTATGATCAGGGCCAATATGTAAAGAAAGGGAGAACAGGGGGGGGGGGGGTGTAGAGGAGGGCCAGATAGGTGGGAATGGCAGGGCAAGCTGGTGAGGCAAAACACAGCCAACAAAGAGTAAGACACTATATAGAAAGAATTTTGGAAAAGGAAAAAAACCATATCCAGGAGGCATGGAGCCGACTATTACATAGCCATAAAAGTGCATTAAGTATTTAAAACCCTACTATGATTTTTAAATATATAAATAAGATTAATAAAAAAAGAGTTACGATAGACCAATTAAGAGATAGACCAATCTTGATCATATTTGAATAAAATATTGTATAAGAACCAAGAATTGCATCCGTTCGTTTGCTCTATTTGCTTAAGAATGTTTGCAATATTAGGAAAAGCGGGGTAATATGGACCCCTTAAAGCAAGATCGTAATTTCAAGAATTGTATTGTATCTTTATGACTTGTCATTATCATATGAAAGCTTTGGTTCATGGGTGGTTAGGGTACGTACAGACTAAAAGAAATTCATTCATCTCTAACCAAATACAAAGGATATAGGCTTTCAATTTTTTTTTTTTTTTTTTGGCAAAGGTCCATATTACCCCATGTGCCGGCAATATGGACCACCCTGTTATTGCAATAGGGCGGGGTAATATGGACTCTCATATGGTCATATTGACCCGTCCCATAAATGTTCTACATGGGACTATAGGGTGTCCATATTACACCCAGATCACACATACACCAAATATTTCAGCCGTCTTTAATAGAATGTATCTAGGAATCTGAATCATGTACTGATACATGGGAAATGGCATTACCAATTGTTGCCATGGTAACAACCTCCAGACCGAGCTCACGATAAAATGGTGATGTTTTTTAAGCATCACACTGACATAAAGAAGAAAACGTGTTGAAATTTAATTTAAAAATAGTTCTTTAATTTAAGGACACTACCTCCGTGTAATAACTGAAATTTCAGTTGTCAAAGATGTTCTTTCAAGTAGCATAGGAGAAACACTCCTACCATCACTGGTTAAAAGTTATAAGGGGATCCATAATGCCCAGGGTCCATATTACCCCGATTATCCCTACTCATTGGTTTTCTACCAGGAGTGAATTTGAGTGAAAATAGTACGATTATAAGCACTTTTGTCTTCTGATATCAACCCGCGACTGCCGACTTCAATACAAGAAGAGTTTGGCGTCAAAACTTCTATTCCTGTATATTCCAAAAGATCAGAGCTAAAATAAATACTATTAAAATATTGAAAATAGATTGAAATCTAGTGAAATAAGAAGATTAAATATTTGTAAAAACAATGGTTCACGATGTTTGCAAGACGGGAAAAGTGTCAAGAAGCCTATACGCTCCCCACGGATCCAAGTCATGAAATGTTCAAATGTCCAAAAAGATGTGCAGGTTCACATTGCTTATCTCTGATCCAGTTATTTAACCCAAAATAGTGGTTATCTAAGCTTAATAGTTCTCTTAGATCCATTAAATTTCCATCGAAACAACAATCTGCCGCCGGAGGTTATACTACACCCACAAAGGCAGTCTTATGGGTAGACATACAGCAAGACGCTTTATAGTTATGGCAAAAGTGGTTTGATATAACTATTCTCAATTAGATATATCGTAAATCCCGCCCTAGTAAACGGCGCCCACTTCAGTTCTTGGGCGAGCAGATCCGTGTAAAATATATCAATCCGCTTACGTTTACACAGGTGGTGCGATTCGCCTAGCCATTTTGTCACCTCAATCAGTTTATTAGTTCGAAACTGATAACTCTAATAGATTATGGGATGAAATTAATTTACAATAGTACAATATCTGTGTACTGGTCAGTTATGTACGCATTATGATTATTTCAAAATCAAAGCTAGATTGTTGCACTATTTATGGAGGATCTCAAAACTCGGCAGAGCTCATGAGAGCTCCATGTAGTAATCACGCGCACCAACCATGGTAATCGTATGTCTTTTCAATTACGGTGAGGTGGTATTCATATAGTTATGAGAGTTCTATTACGAAAGAAAGAAAATATTCTCACTTGGAACTGCTCTTGTCGTGAATGTTGATATAGACATTTTATGAAGTAGCGTGTAAACACGTGTACCTGCGGTTGAAACCGGGAATGATTTGTTACAGACCTACCAACAAAATCAAACAATCCACGTTCCTCACAGATATGATTTCTGAAAGTGTCAATCGAATTAGAGTGACCTAAACTAATTAAAGGCTAAATCCAAAAGCTTCACATTTTGTATATAGTTTTATGGTAGTTGCAATATCCTTGATTAATGGGAGCATTTCGTGATCCACACTCGTCCCCACGACTTACCTAAAGATGTTGATATTTTTATATCATCTGACCGATTAGCTTAGTAATCCACGTGTGCCCATCTTACGTGAAAATCGTCGCATCTTTAATAAATTCGCAATTTTGTATTTTCTGGGGTCCGTAACCTACAAAATTACAGCAAGTAGCCTATGGACGTGGAAACAAGCAATTGCTGAGTCATAACACAAAACCGCAAGATCGGATCGACTCAAATTTTGGGAATAAGCTTTTCTCAATGATATCTATTGATCAATGGATCAAACAGAGGTTCTGAAATCACGAAATGCACCTAAGAGCTCCGAATAAGGTTACCAACTTGGTTGGCATTTAGTAACAGTTTTGTCATGAAACAGAATTCGAAGCGCAGATTTCGTTGTTTAATTGTTTCACCCACAGTCGAAACAGCAACTTGCCGAAACTGAATTTTGAGCTTTGGTTTTTTGACGGCGGTCATCAAGATTTTCTGGTCAGTGACGGTTTTAGAAATCCTGAAGTCAGGAGGATATCAATTCTCAGCGGTAAAAATGGTCCTTTAACGTTTTCTTTTGTTATCATGCAACAACACTACTGCTACGTGAAGTAGAATTGTACGATATTGTTGATTCTTATATGTTTATAACCATGGTATAAAATAGCAGATGAAGTTCCTAAAGCAATGTTAGCTACTTTCCCTCAATACTAAAAAATCGCAATGTGGTTTGATGGATATTCTCGTAAATCAAATTTGTAACCTATTACCAGGTTGAACAATTCATACGAAAGTGGTGTGAAACAGTTTTTTCCATAACACGAATGGCAAAGGAAAACTGGAATAAAACTTAGTTTGTCTCAGCAAAGTTTAGCTATTTTCTATTTTAATAGAGACAGTATGAATGTAAAGTGTTTCGTTCTGTTCTAATTTTTTTCATCATTAAGTAAGAACATTAAAAAAATTAACCCGCGAACCAATGAACTGTCATGTGGTACCCATGGGGCGGCCAATTTATTAGCAATGTTCACCTATCTCCACGGGTGTCTCGAAGGCATTAGAAAGTACCATTTGATGTTTTGTTTTCCTAAACTACCCCATTGTAAATGACACCCTACTAATTAAAGACGTAGTTTTCCTGATAGACAAATACCCTTAAGGAAATTTATAACGCATTATCCCTAAAAGGCCAGTTTTTGACAGAAGCAGCAAAAACACCCATGGCTAAGATATTTGGCGATTGCTGTGTGTATGAAAAGAAGTCTCATTTTGATGTCAAGCAGTAACCCGACGCTTTAACACACGAGACGCCGTGAATTCAAGCTTCACGTCCGACTGCATGTAAGGTATACCTTTCAGAATGATTGGACATGTTTTAGTGTGAAGGAAGTAAAATTCGATCATCTTCTATAATTATAGCACTAGACATGTGTAATAATGTAGTGGAATGCATAAAATGCCCCGTGAGTATTTATTACTCAAAAGCTCTCGGACAACTGAGCATTTTACATGACATCTATTCATGACATCGGTGTTTTTACAAAAAACCGTAGTTTTGAACCACTAGCACCACAACATCGGCGAATATGTGAAAAATAGCGAGGTAACTGGAGAGGGCGCGAAATGCGTTTCAAACCATACGCTGTTGACTTGAATTATGTTAAAAGATCCGAAACTTCCAAAGAAGGGTCTGAATAAAAAAAAAATGTTAGATTACCACAACGAAAGAACATTGACCATATTGAGACTTGACCTCGGACAAAAAAGTAATGAATACACGGAGGCGGGACCCCGTAGTATCGATTTTGTTATCAGATAAAAGGCCATATTTTTCTCAAGGGCACATGTAGTCAGTGGATATGACGGCCGACTCATGATCTGAAGGTTACGGGGTCGAGCCTCGCTGCGGCCAATGTGTTGTGCACTTGGGCAAGGCACTTTACCTCACATGCCTCGTCGACCCAAGCGATATTCGAGTAGCTGTTAGGGGGAATATTACAATCTTAGTGCTGAAAGGATCGTGCGCTTGGCCGGCTGCCGACCTAGGTGAAGCGATATGATTGTGACGATTTCCTGATGGCAGCATAATAATAGGCAACAGGGCTTGATGAAATGGCGCTTTATAAAAGCCAGTGTATTATTATTGTCGTCCTGAAATTTGAGCCCTCAAATCCATATCATTGATTTTTAATATTGTACCATTCAACGGATTAAAGCGCGATTAATACTTAGTAAATTTTCGGTAAAAACAATATAATTTTATTTCATATTTTATCTGTATAAGATAATTGTTAACAATAATTGGTATGAATTAGTTTGATCAGTTTAATGAAATAGTTGGCATCGGTCACCATGTGAAACACCAAAAGTCTTAATTCTCAACAACGTCAAAAGTGTCAAATATTGAATTGCGACTTAGAGCTTTGAAACTTTGCTAGCTTGTAGAAGTTGCAAAGTAGTAATTTTTCTCTAAATGTTATAAAAATTTCGACAAAAAGTCGACTTTGCAATACCCTTGACAACCTATGTCGAACTTAAGGCTTTGAAAGGTGGTTGTTATTCGTGTCAAACATATGCACGAGTTCCTTGGTTTTGAAATATCACTCGAGCAAACACGTCCAAAAATTAGGCTAAAATATATAAAAGCATAAAAGAACTTCATGCAACTTTATGCAAATACATATTCAATATTTATTTACATAATTCAATATACACACACACATGCAATACAATATTATATATAAAATAAACGCATATGCATAAACGCAAACTTAACCTACTTTAGATTAGAAATCAAGATTCAACCAAATTCAGCGGTACATTCATGTAAATTTGACCGATTTTATGTCGCACCTCTTTGCATCTATATCGGAAAAGTTGTAATTCGGTTAATATCCATTCACCTCAAGTGTGTTTTTTTTTTATATAATAAAGGTACAATAATTTACATTCATATCGCATCAAGTTACATACAGCAAAAATTAGTAGCAGATTAAGAAAGATTGTATTTTCTTACTTCAGATTATTCAGTTGCGGCGTGGTAGCTCCGCAGAGTCGCTGTGTTTTGCATTAAACATTAAGTGCACTTTTTAGACAAGGTTTTGTACAAGGTAGAAGTGATTTGCCTACAAAACATTTTGCGAAAAAACCTGCAAATCCTTTTTTGTACAATTTGGACGACAGCATGCTACTATGCAGTACAGTACTCCACGAATTTACACCAAGTTCAGGCAGAAAACTCCAACCGTAATCCTTTACGTGCACAAAATACACTTGCAAGATACTTGGTAAATATACACCTTAATGTTATGCATTCGGCATAATTTTGAAAGTTAAAACTTAAAGTTAGAACACCCGTGGCAAATAATGTTAATGCGTATGAGGACGTCATTGCATAATATTGCAACGTTCTGCCTTATACTCAGGCACGGTAACAACATTTTTTGAGATATGCATGGGGACATGTCGGACAAAAGCGTCATTTTTTGACACTTTCTTAGGCCCTCACTGTCAAATTTGGAAGGGAAGCCCAGATATCGGGGCAAACTGTAGCTAGACAGAGGCATTTTCAAAATGGCCGCCAAAATCAGGGAAGGGCAACAGTAAATCCTAATTTCTTACGTCGCCATTGGTTCATATTGAATGAGGATTGGTCGCCATCGTCTGGCCAAAATCATGTAAAATGGCTCAGTATGGCTTAAAATAGTCATTTAAGAGTTCTTATCAAGTTGATTTGTTACTAGTTACTTAGTCTAGTGATGACAGTTTTCTGAGGGCCTATAAATGACAGAGTTACGAGGATAATTTGATAGAGGGCGTTTTTCAAAATGGCCGCCAAAATTGTAAAATGGCTCAGTTAGTTTAAAACTGTCATTTAGTTCTTATCAAGCTAAGTTGGTAGTAGCTACTAGTGATGATAGTTTTCTGAGGAAATACAAGTGACTCTGATACAGGGCGCTTTTCAAAATGGCAACCAAACTACCATAACTTATGAACACATTAAATGGATTTCAGTAAAGAGTTATTCATTAAAGCAGCACTGGCAACAAAATATGAAATTTCTTCAATTTACTCTCAAATGATAGTCTAGGCCATTGGAAGAATAGCGATACATTTTACACATGAAGATAACATACTCAAAAACAGATCCCGGTTATTTGTAGGCTAACTTTTAAGTTTTCCATAACATTAATAAACAAATACGTATATTACATGGATATCATAGACTCGTACTCATTGATATTAAAACCACAAAGGTCACAGACCGGACAATGCCGTGGGAAACATGCATACGAGGTGCGTTTTCTTGTGTTAAACGCCATTTCCGTCGTTATAATGTCGCCAGCGACATTAAATATAAAATCGTTCTGTTTACCCATAAGTACGCTGATTTACAACCATGCAAAAATATCAATTTTGAAAAATATTGAGGGCGCACTATTTTTCAAATGTGCCAGTGTCTCTTTAAATAGAAGTATCTCGACCTTAAAGTAAAATTTATCATGAATCTGAAACAACTGATGTAGATCCATATGCCTTGCTAAGTGAGAAAGGTGATAGAACTAATTTAAATAATTACTCACAATGTAAAATCAATGTCCTTCAAACAAATCCCTCTAACACTTTAAATATCTGTCGATTCGTAACTTTACATATCCATTGAGAGTCTGAAAACCGTTAATTAGCATGATAAATAAATATTCAATATCGATCACCTGATCGAGTCCACCTGATCAGTATATGTAAGGATGTAGCATTTAGTACTGCAGTTTTCATTGTTACAAGCACATGTACGTATCAGTTTTCTACCCAATGGACATGAGTTATCTTGTAATTACAAACGAAACCATAGTTTGGGATGCACTTGCAAGGAGGAATTGGTTTACTGAAGGATTAATACCTGGAAGAGCTCCTGCAGGGGTAATGATATGTGTCTATAAACCAGACACCCAGCTACCTGCAGATTCACACTTTGGGAGTATATTTACAGACCGTTTCCTGAGAGCTTACACGAGACGGAATTTAATTTGGAATCGTAAAATGGCTACGTAGGGGATAAAATTAATTTAGGAGTTCTTATCTAGCTAATTTTCGTTGTAGTTCCTAGTGATGATAGTTTTCGGAGAGCTTACAAATGAGGGCTTTTCAAAATGGTCACTAAACTACCATAAATAATTTATGAAAATGGTTCTATGTGTTAATCTAGGTGAATTAATGCAGACAATATTTTTTTTAAAATAAATAAGACCAATAAAATGAATCAGTTTGAAAATGAATGTTTGTGTCTTTAATAGCTTCTGAGCTGCAAAGAAATTGACTGCTTCTTTTAAAATGCTTTATAAAAGTAATACAAACTTTTGAATATCATGTTTATTATTTTCTGAAATACAAAATGATCGATAAATCAGGATAGATTTCGAGATACGGTCATGTGAATAGAGCTTCCCCTATTCCCATCGAACAAGCTAACTATCAAGCCGAGTACTTCCGAAGGCATAATTTCTTTGTAGATAAATATTTATTTATTTTCGGATATTCCAAGTTTAGAACATTGTCTACGTTGTTCATTTTCATATTAAAATTTGACAATCAACGATAAGGCCTATCTACGCACCATGCCACCAATGTAATGTTTTTACCTGAACTACCTTACAAATTTCCCTGAAAAGGGACTGATGGGTACTATCGCCTTAGCACATTAACACAACACATCGGCATCGTGTTCCCTTCTACTTCTCTTCTCCTCTATAGTATGTCCCAGTACTTCGGCACTGCTTAAAGGATAGGGATTAGAAAATCCGATTTTTCGAAAGGCTCATTGTCGTTTAATGCCAGCAGAGGTTTAGATATAGCAGAGAAGAAAATACTGAGATGGATTTTCTCAGTCATTAAGATTGATATAATAAGGAAAGAGATATTAGCAGTGGCGGATCCAGGATTTTTTGAACGAGGGGGCGTGGAATTGACTGTCAATAGCACAGTTACAATGGCACCGCAGTGCCGGGTGAAGGGTGCGGGAGGGATGTCCCCTCCTGCGCTGTGGCGGGGGTAGTGCGGAGTGCTGCAGGGGGTACCCCATCCCGAAAAATCTAAACTCGGACTATCAAATTAAAATGCACGTTTTTTTTCTTGGATTATTGAATGAAAATATTGGGTTGTCGACCGAAAAACCTTCATTTTGGTCCAAAATCCAAGATTTCGAATTTATGGACATCGAGTGTTGCAAACACGTGACAAAGTTACGCTTTAATCACATAGCCGATTTTTTGTAGAAAAACCACTTCCGGGCCCTGTTTCATATAAGATAAGATTAATCTTTAAGATTAAAAGCGAAACCTAATAGGAGTTATTCTTCTGAAGTTATTAAATCGTTTAAGCCAATTTAAGCAGAAATGTCAAAGAATTTTCGTATGAGATTCATGAAGTTCAATCCCGGTCCCTATAACTAGGTTCTATTTTATTAATTTTACTTACAAATTCCTCTTAAGAAGTGTTAGCGACTTAAGAAGAATGATTCTTCTGAAATTCACTTAAGATCCCGGGGGGCAGTTGTATTCAAAGGTGGATATGATGCGTGAACATGGACTTCCGAAATGCCCCCTAAACAAGTATTTCCACCGATTAAAACACATACCCTAAACAAACATTTTTGTCTGTTTTTGCTACCAGTCTTTTGTCAGTTTCTGCTACCCTAAACAAGTAAGCAATGTATTGTGTTGATAATATGCCCGTTTTATCTGGCTTTGCCTCATGTGCTTTTTATTTCCAAATTACAATTATTTTTGACGATTTTGATCTCGCGTACATCACAATTTCAGGGTTACGAAAAAAACATACCCTTTTTTCCATATTTTGCTGCTTTTTGACACCCTAATCAATGTACGCGCGTACATCGCCTTTTGGAAAAAGAGACCCTTTTACGCGTTTTCTTGTTCACGCATCATATCCACCTTTGAATACAAGTGGCCCCCGGGCTTAAGATTAATCTAACTTTTGTGAATCAGGGCCCTGCACTGCTCAAAACTGGTGCCGATTGGTCTTTATTTTTTTTTAATCATGAGCAGTTTTTTCTTTTCTGTGTACAGGAATGAAAAAGTGGGTTTTGAAAAAACCTGTATGAATGAAAATGATAGGGTTTATAATGGTGAATGGAGGCAGATCGATGGGCCGCTCGCTCATTGCGCGTGGGCCTTTACTTTTCTTTAACGGGTCATAACTTAAAAACTGAGCCTTCTACATATATATGAACTGCATCATGAGATAGAGCTCTTTAAAATAAAGCTTTTAAGAAAATTACAAACCTATAATTAATATTTAAATAAAATATTAGTAATGATTTTTTAATTGCTAAAACACAGAAAATGTTGACTACCTCAAAAGCTGTCAAGTATACTAAAAGCTCAGGAAATTGTTTGATTTAAGCAAATCAAGATGGTGTAAAACCTCGATGATTTGAGCTGTATCTTTATCAAGACAATGTCATATAAAATATAGAAGAGAAACTGTCAATACGAGCCGATAGAATGGTCGATTTTCTTTCATATCATACGATGAAATAGCACTGCCTATTACACTTTGAGCTATTTCCTCATTTATTGTTGTTTTTTTTAGAAAATCACGCACATGCTTTAATAATGAATAACCTTAACTTTAGGCGGTTTTAACACCTGTCCCGTATCTTCTTCTATTTTTTTTTGGGGGGGGGGTTATATTGTTTTCTCCCTCCAACGAGGTGGCGTGCGCCGAGCACGCCCATATGTACATCCGCCAGTGATTAGAGGTACAGCAAAAGTGCAAGAAAGAACAAGTGCAAACGTGCAAGAAAGACAAAAAATATGTTCACAACTGCTGTACAGATTTAATGTTTGACTGGGAGGGTCAATAAAATGGCTTCAATGTTGATAAGAACATTTTTCAAAATGATTATTGGAGCCACTGTTATTTTGTTTTTCGTCTGTAGTTCTGGCGTTTTTATTTTACTTCGTCCTGTTTTTCTACTCCTCCTGCTTGGAATGGACTGCCAGCCAATTTACGCTTTCATTGCACTAATATTATTATTGCCATAAAATACTGAGTGTTGTTGGCATAGATATTAAATTACTTCAATATTGAAAATAACATTTTCACAAAAAGTTTACTGGAACCAATAGAGTATGATGGGAGCCTGATTATCTGCTTATGGAAGAACCGTACTACTTTATTATTGTTTTTTTTTTAATATTAATAAATTTAAGGTTGAAATTTTCCTTCTTCAATTCTTTATTTGCAGTTCTGGCTTTTTGCCTTGCTTTTACTTCTTCCCCAATTGCGCATCCTTATGTCTTCCACTAAACTAATAAAAAAAAAAAAATTTCCAACCGTATAAGCGATTAGATATTTTTCTGGAGACAAGAACGTGGAGACGGTTTCGATCTATCCTACGTAAAAATTAAAGCAAGGAAAATAATTTGGTAGTCGAAAATAACTTCAAAATTCATAAGACTTTTTTTCTAAATACGATGCATGGAATACATCATTTATTATTTTTTTTCAATGTTTTATAACATTTTGATTTTTTTTAAAAAAAACTAATTGTCAAATTTTCATCATAAAGTATTGAAAGTTTCAAATATAATTTTACAATAAGACATGTATTCATCTTTCTCTACAAAGGCAATTTACACCGTAGTCGTGTCCTCCCTGAACCCTAAGGCGTTGCTATTAATACTCCAATGCCAATTTACTACGCTTCCTGAAGAGAAACAATTATAATACAATCGGTAAATGTGGCTTTGAAAAGGAAAAACTGAATCAAATGCCTTTGGCCTTGAATCTCCTAAGGCATTAATCATTGGTGTAATTTTTTTTTTTTGTTGTTTTTCTAATGCGTAAAAAGGTTCGTTTGTGTTTCATTTTTACATTTTTCAGACGTCCTCCAAAATCTTGTTTACGCCACTGCTGCAAACATTTATTTTTTATATCATTTTTTTCGTGATTTTTCTTTCATGTCTATTTAATTGAAATTGCTGTTTGTTCTAAGTACTTTTCAGAATAATACACATTATTATAACCCCATCGACACGGGGGCCGTAACGCAGATTTATGTTTTGAGGGGTGCGACATCGAAAAGTGGACCCTTTTGGTAAAAGTGGACCTAACCCTGGTCTAAAATTGTCGATTGGAATTTTTGACATCCCATCACCAAAAGGTTTACTTTCTGTCAAATTTTCTCTAAATTATGAACCTTTTATTTAAAAAAAATAGCAAAAAGTGGACCTTGTTCCCATTTTGGTGGAATTTTGTCAAATTTTTGATCGTTGACGACTGCATTTGCTTGATATTGTCCGAGTGACCGGGGAGCACGGGTTTGTGAATGTACTGAACAAACGTGTACTGTACAGCCATTTTTTTTAAATCACCTTCGCCATTTGACCCAAACTTTTCTGGCGTCGCCTCGAAAATTTAAAGGGCGACAAACATTACATCCAACAGCTTAGACCATGTATTAACCAATTGTTATAAGTTCTGCAGCTATGCCTGCTGTAATTCATGCATGGTCACACCATCAAAAAAAGCTTTTCGCCAAAATATGCCTACGGAACATAATTGTCGGAGGAACGTGCACCACCCCTGCTACGCCTCTGAATTGCAGTTAAACATCCAACATGTCCAATTAATATACAACAATATAATTGCGTTCTACTTCTTCCGCATTACATACCACTTCAATATCCAAGGTGTAACACAGAATTAACCACTTTCTTGTCATGCCTCTTTGAGTTTGTACCTGTAATTCGGTTAATGTCCCTCAAATTCCGAGCATGCAATCACCCCAAGTAGTTTTCTTTACATATGGTCACATATTATGTGAATCTGGGTCGCATCAAATTACATGACAGCAAAAAAGAGCATCCGATTAGGAAATCGGTTATCTCCTCAACTGCAATTTTTGAAGAAGATAAGATTCTGTTGCTTCGATGCAATTCCTTCTATTTATGAATGGGTAGAGCGCCCCCCCCCCCCTTCAACAAAAGAATTTCCTGAATATTTCTGAAAAAAGAATAAAATAGTTCCGCCACTAGTGCTAAATACAAATTAAATCCAGCATTTAGTACCTGATCAAATCCCGGCAAGTGGCCCTACCGGGAATCGAACCTAGATAAAAACATCTGTATACAGGAACTCGTAATATTCTTCCCGGTTTTCTTCCAGTTATGTATATGTTTCTTTCTAGTTATTTTTTATCATCTTTTTCTTGCTTCTACATCGATCCAAAGTGTTTTCTTTTATAATTTGAAGTACGATTTCGTAGTACATATGGTTTTTAGCACAACGGACATCCTTACCTGACGACTACGCCCACAAATAATGTCACTTTCAAATACACCGTATTTCTGGAAATAATCAATTTCTTTTTTAACTTTTCGCTAGTGTCAGTTCGTATTTATTAATAGTATGAACCTGTTCCACTTTTCATGATCAACCACATCATAGGAAGAGCAGAGTATTTTATTGGGTCTTTAAGGGTGTGAAAGAAAATCATTGCGGAGGCCGCTGATTGTCTGGACTGCACTGCGCATATTTCCAGACATACCATTCGGAACATGAATAGGAAATTGTCCGTAATAATTTTCCCATGAGGTAGCACGCGCCGGATTTTATTCCTTTATGCAATGATGCCCGACTGTGGTTGAACATTATGAGATCATATGCGATGGTTGAAGCCCGGGGTTGAAGAGCCGGGTTGAAGTGTTAGCGCCACTTTGGTTATTTATAAAATAAGTTTAAAATTGATAAGACTATGCAGGGTTTCTATGGAAATTAAACGCATTTTTCTATAGACAATGTAACAATAACGGCACCCTCGATACCACAGAGCTATTCTATTTTTCAATCCATCTCAATCGCGAAATGTTCAAATCAATCATTTTCACTGCTTTTAATGCTTAAATAGCACGAAGAGACGAGGCGTTAGCCAGCTTATAAATTGATTCAAGAAGTGTCACAAAGCGTCTGTGGCGGGGTCTGTGGATTTGATAAACCTTCGATGAAAGGAAAACATGAACTTTATCAGACAAGGTGATTATTGGGTAATCTGTTGTTTAACTTCGACGCATGTACTAATCACCTCCCCTCGTTTAAGAAGCGATGTTTTAAGAGAGAGAGAGCGAATTCCAAGTAGATTTCCCCGGGGGGGCACTTGTATTCAAAGGTGGATATGATGCGGAACAAGAAAACGCGTAAAAAGGGTATATTTTTCCCAACAGGCGATTGTACGCGCGTACACACTGATTAGGGTGTCAAAACACGCAAAATTTGAACAAAGGGTATGTTTTTTTTTTCTAAACCCTGAAAATTGTTATGTACTTGTAATAACTCAAATTAAGCATAGATCAAAAATATTGCAAAGCAAAGCCAGAAAAGAAAGTATATTAACGACAACAATATGCATTATACTTGTTACGGGCGCAAACTTACAAAAATACTTCTTTAGTGTAGCAATATCAGACAAAAATACTTGTTTTATGGTATTTAGTCGGTGGAATAGTTGTTTAGAGGTGCATTTTTAAGAAGTCTATGTTCACGCCTCATATCCACCATTGAACAATGGCCCCCCGGGAGAATTCCAAGATATGACAATAATGATCATAAGAACAATGCGAAAATCACCTGCAGATAGCTGAGGTTTTATATAGAAGTTCTAATGAGGGTAATTACAATTGATTCCGTCATGCGCTGTATGATTGTTGCAGTAACGCTTGACGGAATAAATGGCAATCCTCATTTTTGCATATTTGGGACTTCTTTACGTCTACGGAAAGCTGGTTAGATCAAAGCTCCGCCCATTCATTGCTGGGCATAGATAAACGGATAGTATGTTACAACAGCAATTACGCGGGTAGTCCGAATATAAATCAATAAAATGTTATTTCTTTACCTCTTGACGCCTTTATAAGGGCCATCATTTTTCCGACACCATTTTGGTCGATCTTAGACAGTTGCAGATCTTCGGCAGCAAAATATTGTCTGAAAATGTAGGCTAACAAACTTCAACCAACAAAGGTCTATTTAGATGACGAATCATTTGACGATCAGATTCACAATTATGATCCATTATAAACCCCATACAATGCGTGTTGTTGAAATAACCCCAGGTTAAGGTTAGTCTACTTTTTTCAAGCTGTCATACCAATATTAAATTTTTTAATTTGATAAAAATATACTTCCAGTTTGCATGCCAAAAAATGTAAATGGCTAAGTAATGGCTGTATGTTATGGATTTAAATTTTTATGTTCCGATAGAATTGAACTCCCCCCATAGAATTCGAAGCATGTTTTACCTTGGTATGTTCACTGTTATATCTTGGAATGTTGTTAGCAGCGCTTTACACTATCGCATTGTGCGTTGTTCTTACATCGGGTGTGCGTACGGGATGTTGAGAAATAAATAGAGCAACTATAGATGATGTGACTTTGTGATGTTTATGGCGCCCCCTGATTGGTGTAAGAGAGAAACTGGCAGGCAAAAGCCGGCAAAAGCACCTATACTTTGCATGGGAAATTCTGTTTTTGCTGAATTTGGTGTCGAATTAAATAATTAAACTTTCTTATCACGCATAATAAGCTAATGCTACCAGCGGCATTTTGTGGACCAATTTAGATCAGGGAAAGATCTGCAAACGATAATTTATAAACCAGATTTTTATTGTGGCTGTCACAGGAAGAAGAAACTACCGTAATATTTGCCTGAAGAAACAACAGAGGGAGTTCCTGAAAGTCAACAAGTGACGTCATAAGTCAATCATCTTAGCGCAGGTTATGTTTTTGCTATAGAATTAGCACTGGCGCAGTGTCAAAAGGGTCTAGTAATTATACGGCAAACCCTCTGTAGCGCAGTGCAAATTCAATGCCGACAACCCTAATCTATTTCGGGGGTACTTTCAAATTTGAAGGTGGCCACGGGTTATCCTGCTCTAAAGGACTGATCAAGCAACGTAAGTGCATTGTAGAAATCGCAAAACCAGAAAGGGTAGAGCAATATGGCAATCGATTCAGGTGACTCTTTACGCAACATTAGTTTCACGCTTTATTCCGTTATCGTCTATGGAGCCCCGGACTATGGCTCCTACCGGACTATATCTGCTTTCACAGCGGGTCTATGGCTAAGAGTTTCGGGTCCTAGATATTCTTGGTCACAGGTGAAATGCGCCTTACCAATGATACTTCGAGTTTGTAACAACCGCGTCGAGTTTGACACAACCGCGTCGAGTTTGACACACCCGCGTCGAGTTTGACACAACCGCGTCGAGTTTGACACACCCGCGTCGAGTTTGACACACCCGCGTCGAGTTTGACACACCCGCGTCGAGTTTGACACAACCGCGGCGAGTTTATTTCACCACGAGTTGCATTACGAGCCGAGTTTCATTACAAGATGAGGTTTTTTTTTTTTAATTTTATTATTATTTCTTTATTTATATTTATATATTTATATTGTATTTATATCAACTGTGACAAAATTATTCACATTTGTTACATTTTTGAAATTACGCCTATACGGCTAGTGTTTATTTTATATTTAATGTTAATATTATACTATTGTTATAATGAAAACCATTTAAGTGTTTTATAGCATAATTTACCCAATGTAAAAGCAGCATGATATTTTACTAACAAATAACAGGCAGTACACAGGGAGTTGTTCTCTGATTGTTATTTTCTTGTCAAAATTGCCAAGTGATACTTACGATGATTGTATCTTATCATATTTAATGATATATTTTTTTTTTTTTTTTTTTTTTTAATTTTACCACCTTTTTTATGAAAAAGATATAGATTGATTTAAAATATGTTTAAGTTACGGTTGATTTTTGTCACATACGATTAATCGTAAAGTTTCATGAAATAAACCCCAGGTGGAGTGTTAATTATTTCAGTATTTTCGCAATAATGAATTGACACAAACTTGTCAGTGCCATACACGACCTTAATGATTTATGGCCCTTTATAATTAGTTATACTGCACTCAAACATTCATTGCTACAATCAAACAAAGGCTCAAGAGCACTTTGGAAAAAAATCAGAGAAATGCTAACTTTGATTTGTCATATTATGAACCATTGCTCTATGGTCAACATTCATAACAATTTGGTTTCATCCCATTATTTTAGGTCAACTATGCAAGGTTGTTCTGGACAACCAATGTTGCATACTAAGCAGATAAAGCAACATGTGGCCAGGAAGGTTGACCAAGAATAACAAATTGTAGTTGGATGCAATCGTATGACCCACCAGCTTAGATTCGTTCTTTTTGTGTGATGCGATTCTTGAGCAAGAAGTATTACTTTACACCAGAGGACGTAGCCTCCACGCCTGATATAAATCCATTTGGACTATAAATTTTCTCAAAAATATCATGGCATGTCAATACTTTCTATGAAAAAAAATATTGGTTGGAAAATATTATTGCTGATTGTTGGCGTAGCGAAAATATTTCCCAGCCATGCCTAAGTGATGGGACAGGTGGTCAAGATGGCTATTTGTTTTTGAACGAGAAAAGAGAATGAATTATTAATATTTCCTGAAGATTGCCAGCGCACGTATACCGTATTATACTAGTACTACGGCGCTCCAATTAAGCTAACAAGCCAGGGGTGTGTTAAACCTAGCCCAACATGCATTGCAATTTGTAAATGTTGTATGTACAAAAACTACTGTCAGTACTTAGGATAAATGTAAGGAACTTTAAGAAACCACAGGCATGTCATGATCACACCTGGCGCGGATCCAGGGAGGGGGCGGAAGGGGGCGCGCATCCTGGAATTATGCAAAATCACGCCAATCAGCCCAATTTTGACAAGTTTCAGCCTTCAGCCCCCAGTAATTTTGACGTTTTTCAAATTCCTGGATTCCGCCCCTGAATCATGCTAAAATTCATAAGTAAAAGGTTTGTGGGCTAAAATGAGTGTATAAGAAAGGATTATATTATTAGGTGAAATTTTCCAAAACTGGTTGAGAGGAATGGATTCAAACATCCTCTGCTAAAACAAGCCAGGATTGGTAAAAGAAAAAGGGTAATAAAAAAAAAACATCAAGATATAAGGCATAACTTATTTTTTTCAGGATAGTTTCCTAATGTTGTTGAGGATCAAAGTCCCTAGGTAACCCTTGTGTTATTAAATTGAGAAATTAAGGGGGTAAAGATGAATAGGGTTCAAATTCCAATGTTCCAACTATGTTCAAATGTATTCCAACGTGTGAATGTCGAATGATAACTATACGTATGGAAATAACGGATCAAGGTCAGAGGAGTAAAGATCAGACTGATCCGAATCTTTTCAAAAGTGTGGCCATGTGTTCGTTCGGTACGAGAGGGTTCAAAAAGTTTAAACTCCCCAGAAGGGATAGAACCGGAACGTAATTTTATTATGTGATTTAAGGCATCTTTCATAGTCATGTACAAAAGTCACGCATTTCGCCCCCATTAAACTGACGTCCACAGACCGCCATTGTAGATTCCGAAGATCTCATAGTCCTTAAGACTTCTCCACATAGTCACCATCCAGAGTCACACTTTCTCCCACCGTGGCTTAACAGTGCGTGCCATATATTGCATTGAAAAAAACACTGTTCCACCTCTTCAATGACTTTCAGTGTTATCAAATTGCCTACCCAGCAGTGGAGTTTTCATCTGTGGGAACAAGAAGAAATCGCTTGGAGCGAGATCAGGACCTGTCCAAAAAGACGCCAAATTCTGACTTGACAGGTCACGCGTGATACCTCGGGGGATGAGTCAGCAGCGCGGAACCCACCGTGATGAAATTTAGACAGTCGGTTGTGAAATAAGTAAAACACATGCAATAAGTGAAGATTGTTTCATGCAGACCATGCTGAGAAAAAGTTATCGTCGATTCTTCCATGGACAAGATCCTCTACTTCTTCACTGTGGCCTCATCGTCCGTAAAAGTGATGGGCGTCCACTCTTGGCTCATCTGCCAGGAAAACGTGGCTAGTTTCCAACTTTCCATCGATTTGCTGGACACTGTTAACCCTTCAAAGGAACGCCACGTGTCTCAATTTTTCTCCATCAGTGCAGGTCGTGGTTAGCGGGGCAGGTTGGCTACATCTATCGCCACCTGTAAAAAAAGTACATATTACTTTTGAGTCCCATTTTGCACTATAAGGGACGAGTGACTATCTGAAAAAAAAATCCTCGATATCGCTCCTTCCTTCTGGGGGATGTTTAAAACTTTTTGATACCCTCTCGTACTCAACAGTTCAAGTAATCTGTCTCTTGCATAGTTTCGTGCTAATTATGAGAGATTACTAAACAGGTCCATGGGAGGTCATTCTATAGCCGCCGCTGGCCGCGCATAATAAAGTCAATATTTAAAAGATTTTGTAGATGATTGAATGGCATATCTCATAACATTACTGTACAAAGTATACAAAAAGGTATATACGAGTATTTGGAATTAGCTTGAAAAAAATCCGACTGTTCTGAACAATATATACCCCCTAGAGAAATAGTCCGGGGATTGTGGTCCCTAGGGGATAGTCGTTCATTCGAGCCTTCTCTGGCCCTAGGAATAGTCGCCCTTGTATTTATTTGATTTTAAGAAATAGGCCAGATCATAATTACATCTCTCAATTTGTCATTGTTGTAATCATTCTTTCCAGGAGTCTTTTAACCCTTAACACATTTCCACCACATGGCATTTCCATAATTTTACATTATTTTCCAAAACACATGCGCAAAAATTGAACTTTCGCCTATTTTCTCTAGAAAATACCCATTTTGCCGATCGTGTGGACTTTATGACGTCTTTCTAACGTAATTCTAGGCACGTTGGTACTTATGTTGGTATCAATGGAAAGAAAAGACCATAACGATCCACTGCCGTATCAAAATATCATAAGCATAAGAAATCCCAAGGAGGTGGTAAACCACACGTCCCGGTCACCCAACCCCTTGTAAAAACAGTGTTTAACAAAAAAGGCTCGGAGACACGGATTAAGGTTCTTCAACGAAACCAAAACGAGTTATTTAAAGATGAATAGCACTTTTAGGTTGATTAGAAAACCTTTTTTTTGGGTTCTCAGATTCTTCGAAACCATTTGAAGATTTCATTCTTAAGCGAACATAATGGCATAAAAAATATTCAGACATAATGAAAAAGGACCCTTACTTAATCACTGCCACAAGTTTGAAAAAAATTTGGATGTTGACATTTCTGTAAGAACAGTAAAAAAAGGAAGAGTCCAGAGGGGAGGTGGAAGTTCTTGGAAATTTATGGAACAGAAAACCAAGGTGTTGACATCCCTATCAGAATTTACTGTGTATTAGCCTGTTTGTGACACCAATTCAAAAGCATTCAGACCAGGATTCAGGAATTGTACTTTAGGCTTGTAGTAAGATATTTAGCTGGCACAAAGTGGGGAAAGCTGGATTAGCCGGGATTAGCACATATACAATAGCAATGGTCTGTGAGATGATGACAGCGTTGCTTTTCAAATTTGGTAACTGCTGGCCAGTAATGTCAAGCATACTTTTTCCAGAATTGCCACGAACTGCACCCTCCACCTCTGGACTTCTGTTTTACTGTTTTTTTACAGAATGTAAACATCCAATTGTTTTCAAACTATGTGGAAGTGAACTTCAGTAAAGAGGGTATTTTATTTGTATGAATATTTTTTATGCATTATGTCGCTTGTAAGGGTTCCATAGAGGGCCCCCAGGGGAAAATTCTAAGTCACATTTGTTTCTTAGTGGCAGTAACAGCATTAACAATTAAAAATATTTTGAACTGTGAAATAAAAATCTGTGGCACTTTTTTGTATTTAAAGGTGCAACGAGAGATTTTGCGACACCCCCAACTATTGTGTAAAATAGTAATTTCATATAGTTAGACAATGCATAGTTCTTACCTGGTATTTGGCTACAGGAAATGTCTTAAAAGAGTAGAAAAAGTGATTTTGATTGTTTATTATTTCAATGTAAAACATATGCTGACAAACTTATATGTGAAATCTCTCACTTGCACCTTTAAAGGGATTAGCACCGATTTAACTTAAATCCGAAACATCGAAAAAATCATCAGAAATTCAATATTTTTATATTTTTTTACTGGCATGGATATGGCAAAACATAAACTGCAAAGTGCGTTGGGCTTGAAATCCGTGTAATTAAAGACAGGCAGACTTTTTATCTGATTCTTTAATTTCTATACGTGCGCACGTATCAAAATTCCGACTTTGAGAGCAAAAAAAGCCTTTCTCGGTGAATATCGCAGATTTTAAGCGTAATTTTGTGGCACCATGCCAATACATTTTGACCTCAAACACAAACGTGATTGATGACTTGTTTATTCTGTGCTACTGTAAACCACAATCAGCTAATTTATTGTAGATTTGAGACGTCATCGCTCGTATGTCAATTACGGGATCAACGGTATGACAAATTTCCTCAAATACGTCATTTTTTCATATTTGGTGGTATGTTTCTACATTAAAGCAGTTATATCGGAATTGTACACACTTATCCCTGATTTATATTATAAGTTAAAACAATGTATTTCCAATTTTCATCTCTCGCTTATCGCTGTAATCCCTTAAGTTCTTTTGTTTGCAAGCCAGTTTAAACAGTTATTTCATACTATTATTAAGGTTTGGAAGAACTCACTTCCTATTTCTATGTAGTGAAACATCTTTTCTTCTTCTTTCTTTCTTTCTTTCTCTCTTTCCTCTTTTCATTCTTTCCTTCTTACTCGTCTTTCATTCTTTCTTTCTTTCTGTCTTTCCTTTATGTCTTTCTTCTTTCTTTCTTAATTGGCTTGAATCTAATCAGACTGTCACTGACTGTAATAATGAGTGAAATCTTGTTAGAATTCTTAACATTCCTCGGACTTGAACAAAAATTCCTAAGAACCAGTAGTTTTTACCTACCACATAGACAATAATTCCTACAGATTAATGTCCGTCCTCGTCGGACTTGGATATAACTCCTAAGGATCGGATATTTCTTCTTGAAACAGGACAATAGTTCCTCAGACTTATAGTTCACCTATTGGATACTTGTAAGTCCTAAGTACTTGCAGTCCATGTTGGGACATGGACACTTATCCCTAAGGAAACGATAGTCCACATCTGCTCTGTGGGCATCAATTTCTATTAAGGGGACTATAGCCAACCCATCTTCGGACCCATCTTCGGCTTAGAAACTAATCTTTGGGAGATGGACACTGCTTTGGACATGTCTCAGGACAAGGTGTGTTTTGTAATCGCCATAAAAAGCTTGGTGTAGGGTGCCATGGTCCAGGTCTCCATATAACAGGATACCATCTACAACTCCAGCGTGGCTGATTGGAGATACCAGATTGCCTTCATTCAAGCTTGTCATTTGGTGACAGGAAGTCTTGCTGTGGGCAACATAACCCTATGGTACCTGAAGTCCCTGACCCCTTGGAGTGGGTACAGTCTGTAGTGCAGATGGTTGATTTACTTCCTCATTGACGCCCATATATTCCTTCTTTTGCGTTTAGACTAAGTGGTTATTAGATCAAATGATCATGAGATGAAATGGGATTGGCAAAATGGGTTTAGACTAAATGGTTAGAGATCACTGATCATTAGACGAAAGGGATTAGGCCAAAAGGGGTTTAGACTAAATGGTTATAGACCAACTGGTCATTAGACGACCACCATGGGTTTAGACTAAATGGTAAGAGACCAACTGATCATTAGGCGAAATGGGTTTAGACAAAGTGGGTTTAGACAAATGGTTATTAGACCAACTGGTCATTAGACGAAAATGGTTGAGGCAAAATGGGTTAGACAAATGGTAATTAGACAACTGATCATTAGGACGAAATGGGTTTAGGCAAAATGGGTTTAGACTAAATGGCTTATTATACAACTGGTTATTCGAATAAATGGTATAGGAACAAATGAATATTAGGACTAAGGGAAATTAGGACCTTTGGAATATTAGCCGAAATGGTTTTAGCCAAAATGGCAATTAGACCATCTGTTATTAGATCAAGTGACAATAGACTAAGTGGTTATTAGCCGAAGTGGCAATTAGACCATATGAGTTTTAGACGCCGTTTTAGACAAGTGGTTATTAGACGAAATGAATTGCTGGAAGTGATGATAGACCTCCAAAATCTTGTTACGCCACTGCTGCAACCTTTATTTTGAAATCATTTTTTTCTGAGTCTTTCTTTAGCATTAAATTGAGTTTTGTTCTTAAAGTTATTTCAGAATAATACACATTGTCATAAACCAATCGACAGGGCCGTACGCCGGATTATTTTGAGGGGGTGCGGGGACTTCGAAAGAATGGACTTTGGGTAACAGTGACCTAAGCCTCTAAAATTGTCCTTTTTTGAGAATTTTTGAACATCCCATCCCAAAAGGTTGACTTTCCTGTCAAATTTTCTCTAAAGTATGAACCTTTTTATTTAAAAAAAATAGCAAAAAGTGGACTTGTCCCATTTTGGGAATTTGTTCAAATTTGATCGTTGAGCGACTGTAGTTGCTTGATTTGTACGAGGTGACCGGGGAGCACGGGTTTGTGAATGTACTGACACGTGTACTGTAACGCCATTTTTTTTTAAATACCTCGCCAGTGACCCAAACTTTTCTGGCGTCGCCTCGAAAATTTAAAGGGCGGCAAACATCAGCTTAGACCATGTATTAACCCATTGTTATAAGTTTCTGCATCTATGCCTGCTGTAATTCATGCATGTCACACATCAAAAAAGCGTTTCGCCAAAGTTATGTCCTACGGAACATAATTGCGGAGGAACGTGCACGCACCCCTGCTACGCTCTGAATTGCAGTTAAACATCCAACATGTCCAATTAACCCTCGTCTACCGAAGCAAGGGGGG
Source organism: Ophioderma brevispina (assembly GCA_023653785.1). NCBI lineage: Eukaryota > Metazoa > Echinodermata > Ophiuroidea > Amphilepidida > Ophiodermatidae > Ophioderma > Ophioderma brevispina. The sequence goes on from JAMKCH010005392.1 coordinate 42,650, forward strand.
TGGTTACCACCCCCCCCCCCTTCAGTTTTTTCCCCGGCTTGCCTAACACCCCCTTTTTTGGTGCCATTAATTAATTTAATTGTCAATTTTTCATGTTCCGCTCATTTTAATCCAAAAACAAACATCCACCGGGTATTGGTAAGATCAGGGTTATCCAAAGTGATCATAGGGGGGGTGTACCCACCCCCCCTCCGTAATAGAAGTCCAACATGCCTACACAAACACAGAACATCACACGACACTTTATTTGGTACATAGATTAGAGCTATGGTCCTCCCTTTCCATTGATACGTCAAAATGGAGTACCAACATGCCTACTTACGTCACAGTGACGTCATAAAGTTCGCTAGTCCAGCAAAACTGCCTATTCCATATACACACCCATGAAAATTCAATTTTTCGCCAATAGGTTAGGAAAATCAATTTTCATGCGTTTTTGACTCTACTTTGATGGGAAATGACAGTTTTATATAATGACATCATTTTGAGCTATATAATGAGGTGTGTGAGGTCGCTAAATTGCGAATATCAATTTTCACCCCCTATACTTCATTAATGTTCGTACTTTCTCAACATATGCGTCATTGTGACGTCATAATGGAATTGTTGGTACTAATTTTTGGTACCATGGAAAGGAAGAAACTCTAAGCTATCCTTGGTACCAATTTACAGAATCGGTGCAGTAACGAAAATCACAGGGGGGTGGTAACCACACCCCCCCCCCCTTCGGGAGTTTTTTTACAAAAATGGGCTCAGGTAGACGATGGTTAATATAAACAATATCATTCGTTCTACTTCTTCCGCATTACTCCACTCATCAATATCCAATGTGTAACGCAGAATTGACCACTTTCTTGTCATGCCTCTTTGAGTTTGTACCTGTAATTCGGTTAATGTCCCTCAAATTCCGAGCATGCAATCAACCCAATTAGTTTTCTTTACATATGTCACATAATTATGTGATCTGGGTCGCATCAAATTACATGACAGCAAAAAAGAGCATCCATTAGGAATCGGTTCTCCTCCTCAACTGCAATTTTGAAGAAATAAGTTCTGGTTGCTTTTTTTTTTCGCGATGCAATCCCTTCCTTCTATTATGAATGGATAGACGCCCCCCCCCCCCGTGAACAAAAAAATTCCTGAATATTTCTGAAAAAAGATAAATAGTTCCGCCACCTAGTGCTAATACATTAAATCCAACATTTAGTAACTGAATAAATCCCGCAAGTGGCCCTACCGGAAGCGAACCTAGATAAAAACAATCTGTATACAGAACTCCGGAACATTCTTCCCGGTTTTTCTTGCAGTTATGTATTGTTTTCTTTCTAGTTATTTTTTATCAGCTTTTTTTCTTTGGCTTTCTACTCGATCAAAGTGTGATTTCTTTTATATTTGAAGTACAATTTCGTAGTACATATGGTTTTTTTAGCACAACGGGACATCCTTACCCCTACGACTACTCCCACAAATATGCACTTTCAATACAACAAACCGTATTTTCTGGAAATAATCATTTTCTTTTGTCACTTTTCGCTAGTGTCAGGGTCGTATTTATTAATAGTATGAACCTG
>JAMKCH010005393.1:0-43462 GCA_023653785.1 Ophioderma brevispina
TTTGAAAACAACTTGAGCGCTCCACATTTTGGTTACATTCTGAAAATCAATAATTGTTTTACCCGAAGTTATGAAGATTAACTGTAATCCCTGTATAAGAGTTGTGTTATAGAAATGTAAATTCTTAACATTATATTTTGACCAAGAAGAATTTGAAATTAATATATAAATTTTATTTATTAAAATATATATTTCTGGTCAAGTTGTATTTGGTCCTTTAGCGTCCGTGAGTACAACCATCAGTTTTGTCGTGACACGCCACTCTTGCTAAGTCCAGGCCATTATTCACAAAGCACACTTCAGTGCAACCTTAATAAGTTAAAACCTGAGATTGTGATAGAATAAGGATCAAATTTTATGAAAAATATTTGTTTCTAAAAATATGTTTCAAGTTAACAGCAATGGCGATACATAAAATGGTAACAATTGTGCACTAATAAGAAGAGCAAAAATTGAAGTATAATTTGAGGATTTAAACTTTGTTTCCTTAATATAGACCCCTTAATGTAATTTTGCACTTAGTGTACGTGTGCTTTGTGAATACTTCATCATCTAAAAATTATGACAATTTTGGCCCGAATTCGTTATGGCGATAGAGGCGCTAAACTCCATATCTCTTAAATATGCAAATTTCAATAGCAAATATTTGGAAAAAGTCACATAGCAAAACGTGTGTAATTCAACATAACTTTTTTCTCTATAATAGGATAAGTAATTCTACTTTATATCATCTAAAAAATTTAAACACATTGTCCCTATTCGTTATGCAGAAGGGTCTTAAATTTCCTACTCTCTAAATATGGCAAATTTTCAAAAATATAAATATTTGCAAAAGCCACAGCCCAAAACTGAGTTATTCAAAAATTTTGGTTTTCTTGATAAATATCGTCATGAGTATTCAACAGGGCCTTTTGGCGAAATTGAGTTTTGTGCATATTAAATGAAATACTATATCCCAAGCTCTTTCATATACCAATTATTAACAAAATAACATTCCAATTTGTGATATATAGATTTTCACTTTTGGAAATCATAATACCCAAACCCAAATGAACCTTCCAACTGACAATTACTTTATTCGTCTGTTTGCTGTTTTCCCTGAAAACCACCGTACGACACCTTATAAAGTGATCCTATCGAACAATGGGATATTGCGAGATTCCTCTCTCGATCAACACTGGGTAGCCAGAAGTCTGGTCGAAGTTTGTATTATGAGTCGATTCGCGGTTGATACGTCCGCCTGGAGTTTTGGACCTATTCACTTTAGGTCGGAGAGGGAAAATGAAAGACTTCAAATGCACGTGCCACACCGGGATATCTTGGAGGAACACTCCGTTCATATAACTCACTCAACCCTGCCATAAATACAATTTCATTTCATGTAATGGAAACGCACATAGTGTATTTCCAGGCCTTGACATTCCTCACATAACATGATTGTTGACTCCTAGTAACCTTTTGGATTGAATTTCATGCATAAAAGACAAATTGAGATGAAAGGTAACTAGGGGCAATACCTTTTAAACTTCCATATATAATTAACATTTGGTTAACCACCTTTCCTTTAGTTTGGTTCCATTTCAAGGCACCCATCATGTTCTTAATTGGTGTTCGTCGGATACTGCCGAAAAGAATAATCCGAGCTAACCTGTTTATGCAGACTTTGTGAGTGACTTTAAAAGCTCATTAGAACATTTTTGTCCAACAGAACTGCAGTATCAAAGTTGGGCATGACTAATGCATTTGCAAGCATGATTAGAGTGTCTTTTTGGAATGAAAAGGTTTTACACGTCTTATTATACCACAACGTTTAGAAATACAGACAACATTTCATTAATATGATCTGACCAAGACCATGAATAGAATCAAAAGTACACCTAAATACTTATATACAAATCAACACGATCCACTTGTTGTCATTATTACAATATAATTTAACATTTTTAAACTTCCTATCTGGAACATTACAGGCAGGGAAAAGGACTTTCCATTCACGTGCTACAAATTTGGAATGGCCTTCCTGCAGATTTTTAGATGTAATTTTAACAACATATCTTGGTTGGCCAATTCAAAACCTCTTGTTTTGTAAAACCCCTTGTCTATTTCAGTGTTTAATATTATATATATGTATGTTTATGTATGTGCATTCATCTTTCAGCAGGTTTGTATTTTTTCCTTGTATATTGTAACTACTGCAGGGCCTCCTTGGAAAATCAGTGCATTAGCATAAGGTGCTACCCTGCCTAAAGAAAGATAAATCAATAAATAAATAAATAAATAAATAAAGAAGTCCCTGCGCCTCATTGAATTTTTCAACCTCCGCACGAATGGTACGGGGTCACATATAGATGATTTCGAGTATATACAATGTGTGTAGCTGTTCTGAGATGATTTTGTCCCCACAAAATATACATTTTTGCAGTATTTTTACTGACAATAATTCTGCCAAATAATTAGCGAAACTGTGAAATTACGTATATTGTAAAAATTGATTCAATCAAAACACATGAACAATATATATTTGGGGGCGAGTTATTACAGATTGTGAATGTGTTTAAAATAAAAGCACTGACTAACACTCTAACTTAGTAGGGCCTATCCACAAAATGTCAACCAAAATGTTACATTCATATATGAGTCATACATTTTTTAATAGGCCTTCAGCTCAAAACCCTATCTTAATGTTTTTCACGTTTCACGTAGATATTTCACCCGTTTTGAATTAGAGCTAAACAACATTATCTTGTAATCCATAGAGTACTATGTACAACTTAATATCTGGTCGACCAAAGGGGCATATTTTCGCTCATAAACTCCGACACCAAACATCCCTTTAGCCCTATATTTCCCAGGTAAATGAGGAAAATATAGCTTTCTTTTCTTCTGATCAACCAAATTTTGTGACCACTGCGGGTAAAAGCTGGGGTCCCTTGAGACGAGGCTCTTAGCGATCGGAACCATGGACCTTTAAATTCTTTGGTAACACATAATGCATTAAACGGTAAATATAAAGTGAATCCTGTATGACTTTATAGTCTTTATCCTGTAAATACCCGTTATAATTGAGAAATCCATAATTGCCTAATATGTGATATAATTCAAAGTTCAAAGGAGCCTCTCTTATAAATTTAGTCGTAATCCGGCCTGAAGAAAAATTTGACAAAAAGTATTTTTTGCCTTGATTTTTAATTACTATTAAGTCATTGTCCGTTTCTAATCCTTTTCATAGGCGTAAATCCGGGGGTGGGTATATCACCCATAGTTTGATGAGGGGAGGGTCAAAATAGGATCATCCCCCCAATGTTGATGCCAGTTCACTGTGTTTTGACTGAAAATAACTCATATTTTACCTAATGTTAAAATTGGTAAATTTCCGTTCCTCCTTTCCGCGCGCAAATTTTGTTCTAATTACAATTACAATAAGGATTTTTAGCTTTCCTAAATCTAAACGGCAAAATTTAGCGCGCTTTTAATTGTTTTTAGACACCATGTTAAAGTTTTTTTGTATTTTTGTTAATGATACACGATACGTTTCATAGAATAATTTCACAAATACCCTATTTCATTTGAGCATGTTTACATAATCTACATGTAATTAAAAGTTACTGTAAAGGGTGCAAAAAATAGTAACAATTACTCCTTTACATACCCCTGTTGCTGAAAATTAATTGATTGTTGAAGCCTGTTAATTAATTCAAAGAATTCAAATCAGCTAATGTTAAGTAATTCCAAGTTATAACAACAACAAGACAATTGTAACACCAGAAAGGTCACAAACAACACTCAAATGTAGTAACTTATTTTCACTTCAATTTTTTAATAGAGTAGTTAAAAACTTCTTGTTGAAACCCTTTCACGTTGTGGTATGATTTTGTTCATTTTAATTTGCAAATATAGTAATTTGAAAGGAAGTAATGCATATAAATTCAATGTTCGTATATATTCCCTGTATATGGTAGCATATACGTTGTTAGGTATTTGGTTCACATTAGAGGGGTTCCCATTCTCAGTTAGATAGGGTTACATGTATGAAATTTACTTACATGATTATTTTACAGGCCAATTAAGAACAATAATGATATGTAAAACATATTAACCTCAAATCGTTTTCGTTTTTCTCTTTTCTTCTTTGCTTCTTTTCCCGCACACTACTACGATAATTTGAGTTCCCGCAACTTAGTTGATTAATAATTAAACTACCTTGATATTTCTCCTGTGTTTGTAAATCAGGATCCTGTACTAAACCATTTTGTGCCTTTTATTTTAAATCTTCGCGCTCCAGCAGCTGGGTGATTACTTATTTCCTATTTATTTCCTTCACTAAAAATTAAACACTAGTATCTTAATTAACCAGAAAAGGCTGTGTCCCCACATAAAAGGAGTGCAACATATTTAGAAAATGAATAAAATTTCCAACTCATTTATTCCGAATATCGGACATGATATATCACATAACCGCACTGCTCAAGCTAACATGGAGCTAGATATTCAATAATCGGCCCGAGACACACTTCACTTTTTTCCATCTGGTCTATTGTTATTGTTTACGCAGTTGAATAGACTTCGAATGATATGTCCTTGCCGCATTTAGCAAGTTCTTTCCTGGTTCGCGATAAAAGAAATCTGGAGATTCTACTGTGTGTTTATTAACTTTGACCATATATTTAATAATTTTTTTTCGAAAAGCAACATGTAAAGGGACCAAATTCATGAAAGAAACGCCCATGGCAAGGACTGACCAATTTGTGTGCATAACCTTAATCCGCAAGTATTGTCTTTAAAACCCTATTTCATTCATTTACCAAAAAGGCATGGTATTCAGCGACTACATTTTTGAAAATCATGTAGCGCGGTGAGTAGTTGCCCTTAAGTTATAACAGATACTAAGCTCAATCAGGGCGAAGTCGATACACCGATATCGCTGTAAAATCTTTCAACAAGGTAGCAGTACATGGACCTGCATACCCTGTTGAGAAAGATCTAGTGTTTTTAGGTTTGAGTTGTTTTGAATATCATTAGCTCTATATGTTGGCCTATGAGTTTACGTGTACATATGGTCACTGACATTCTGGGAGTAAATGAGTTGACATTTATCTTTTTCTAAATAATGTGCACTTTTTTCATGTTGGGAAGGATACGCTTTTCCCTGGTTAACATCATATTTTTTTAAATTTTAGTGAAGGAATAAGTGATCCCCAGCGCTGGAGCACGAAGATCGTTAACTCACTAACGTAATCATGGCCTATAACGCAATAAAGTAATGTGATTGTGAGTACACACTTGCAAAACATATGGTGTTAAAATTAACACCAACCGGGTTTCTACGAAGGAACACAAACCAAGAGGGTGTCAAAATTCCACACCTTTGGGTGTTATTTTTACCAACTATTAGTTTGGTGTTAAAATAAAACAATGGGTGTTAAAATTCACCAAATGTGTTGAATATTGACACCCTCTTGGGGTGATCCTCCTAAAACACCGGCGTGTTAAATTTACACACCCCCCACGACCACACCCCCCCCCCCCCCGATATTTTTTTGCAGTGCACTGGTAGAAAATTATATGCACATTAGTATACAGCCCATCTTAATTGAAATCCTGATTACAACTGGATACAGTAAAAGATTACTAGTTGAAATTACCATATAAGTGAATGCAACCCGATTCCACTTCATTGTATTTAGATAGAGGAAAGTATTTTCCTTTCAATTACATAACAGAAAGACGTGTAAAACTATGAGAAATTACAGTCTGCAATTTTCCAATAAATACCACTTTGAAGTCAAAATTTTTGGCAATTTGAAATTGAAATTAAACGTCAGAAGTCTTTGAGCCAGGCACCGCGTAGAAAGCGGCAAAACTGCCATCTTAAAAAAATGCTTGTTTTTTTGTTAGTTATAGAAAAGTTTTCAACTATACTGGTAACGAGTGCTGTGACGCAAAGGTGAAACATATCCGCAATGTTCTTGTTTAATTGACCAAAAATAAAATAATCTCCATGGGAATGTCCATTTCATTTCAATTTGTACCAATAGACACTCCGAAAAGTCGTTTGTTTTTAAGATTTTAGAAAACTCATATTGACTCTTACTCTTCCTATAGTTTTTCGTTATTGTAGAATTAAAATGACTTTCGTCAAAACGCCTCGTAAAATTAATACAAATAGAAAATGACTTGATAGTAAGACAAGCTTTCTTCTTGATAAAATATTGATCTTTATTCTTTTACTCTGCAAAAGTTCAAAATATAACACCCCACCTTCAATCATCAATAAACAGATAAATCACAACGTTCTTTCCACTTAACGTTTATGGAATTATTTGCCAATAATTCACAAAACCCAGGTTTCAAATGTTAGACATACACTTTGGATTTCCCTAGAGTACTTACCACATGTAGGCCTATGCTGCAATTGGAAATACAAGCAAATATGTTATTTTATGTCCAATTACCAGGCGTATAAAACGACTACAACTGGAGCTTTTATTCGATCTTTTTCTAGTATCAACATTATCGTACATTATAATGAATTTTTCATTATACTAAATACTAAAGTTTAAAAATACTATACATTGACAAAGAAACTTCTGGCAAGCAAGCTGCTAACACAAAAACCCCGTAAATAAGGTTTCCTTTCAAATTATATTACATCAGCTATAAATATATTAAAATATATTTATAGCTTGATGTAATAATTTTACATTAAGTATTAAGTATTTGTCAACAATTCTGATTACAACTATAAAAAATAGAACCTTATCAGTCTCTTTTCTAACTTCATTGGCACATTATTTGCCTGTAAAGATGATGACGTCTAGAAAATCATACAAAACATAGTAAGTTCTAGCGCCCTCGCGCAGCTAAAAAGTATTTTTCAACATGTTCAATACCACCGGTCTAGTGTGGCCGAGTCGTTCAACTCTTTTTGAGTACGTCAACAGGCGAATACGCATTCGTCTCCTTTGACCTATACACAGGACGTTTGTTTTTTGTTTTTGCAAACAGCCCAATCGCTATTTTGGACAAGGAAAACAAAGGATACTTGAAAATGTGAAAGCGTCTCAAAAATGAAGAACGGTTCAATGTCCACAATGTACACCCTAAAAATCATTTTCCTAAAATGTTTTCAAATTTTAGATATGCAAGTTCATAATTCCTCTAACATTCAATCGCGGCCGATATCTCGAAATGTGACTTTTGGGCGCTGGCCTGGTTTGGAAGATTCTTGACGAATAATTAGTGCTAATCTCCTTATATATCGCTGAAAAAATTTAACAAAATAAATTTTGTCTGGTTCGTTATGGAGATAGAAATGCTAAACTTACGAATGGGTAATTCCGGGTAAAATTCTCACATTCTGACCACTCATTTGGAGGAGACCCCATTGACTGATTGAAGGGCGCTATTGACTAGAAGAAACGAGAGCATCAATATGCATAGGACCCAAGCGTTGGGGATATTGGAATGATCTGTTGAGACGCAATGTAATGCAACGTTAAGGACAGTTTATTGAGTTGGCACAAAATCTTTTTCTCCATCACCAAACAAATAAAATATACAAGATGGACGTAAACATATTTTTCCGCACAACTGTAGATACAAAATGTATACAAAGTATTGGAGGGGACTGAAGGAGGTTGAAAATTATATTTTGGGCCGAGATGTAATATACATATTATATCCCTTACGTGCCTATAGGAAAATGACTACCAATCTGACAATCCACTGCAAAATGATTTCTGTAAAGTGGCAAAAATTTGCTTTAGGTATTTAATGGATATTGTAACACGTGTTTTGTGGATTGAGGGTGTTGTATCAACCGAAGAGAGTCTTGGTGAGCTGTCTGCAAAATGCATCGCTATTGAGATAATTAGCTATAGCAGAAATATGCTTAGGTGAAAGTGTTATTAATTCAGGAGGAGGTGAAGGGTCTTAAGCAAAGTACACAATTGACTTCATAAGTAATGGAAATTATAATACTAGAATGATATTTATTTTAATTTACGTAGGGTATAACTCTTCTTGTAGCATCTAGCATTTTGTTCTCTTATTTGAAATGTTGGGAAAGTGTTCCTTCCTCTGTAAGGATGAAAGGAATAAGATGCCACGATGTTTGATATACCACATTCTTGTATCAATGTCAATGATAACTTTTTACAAATACGTTAACTCATGAAACAGGTATTAGACTGACCTGTGCTGAAAACTGTTTTTAACTTGGAGCGTATTTTGTCGGCAAGCATACATCGTGCTGCGCCAGGTTTACGACGAAATTGAGGTTTGACTCGCGAATAGATTAGTTGCACATAATCATTATCTTAACACTTAAGTACACATTTACAATAGTATGGATGTGGATTTTTAAGTAATGAATGTACAATTTTTTGACCAAGTTATCTGTTATGAAATAACAATGTAGAATACAGATCTGGTTTTGAAGTGCAGTTCTATAGTGGTTTGAGGTATCAATCGCCGACAGACAGAGCATGATAGGGCATTTTATGAAAAGTTGACCTGAAATTGCCTTCTAGATGAACCTATGACCTTTAGGTCCCTCTGAACCCCCGGAAACAATGTCAGAATTGTCTATCCCTCCCCTACTTCATGCCAAATATCAGCCCCCATAAGTCAAGCATAAGGAACACATAGCCAGACAGACAGCATTTCTATGTAAATTGACCTTCTAAATGACATAATGACCTTTGGTTCAACTCTGAAACCCTGAATAAATATAAACTGTCCTCCCCTACTTCATGCCAAATATAAGCGCAACAACTGTTTAATCACATTTTAATTGAAAATATGCAAATTAGCTCATTATATTCATAATGGTCCAAGACGTATGTACTGCCAACATGACCTTAATATGTTACTTGCACAACTTTTTTTTTCACCCCGTGCCATGTTATAAGTTCATTGAATAATCGGTTTAGTCTGTAGAGTGGATGAATTGAATTTTCAAATATGCAAACGACTCATTCATTCCACAACGTCCAAAAGTATTCGCACATGACCTCATGGTTCTACTCACTATCACACCAATGCCTGTAGATGTTCATTGAATAATCAGTTTAGGCCTGTGGATGTCTTAATTTTTTTCCTTCAAAATATGCACATGAGCTCATTAATATTCATAACTTGTCTAAAAATATACAGCACAATCACCTCTCAGTTTCTATCTATCATTGTGCCATGTTATAAGTTCATTGAGTAATCAGTTAGTCTGTAGAGTGGACTATGTCTTTTTTTTTTTTTCAAAAGTCACTAGAGTCTTAAGTCAAAACGTGTACTGGCCCCTAGGAGTCTTGTACCAGTTTGTTCTGTTGGAGCAGTTTTTGTGGTCACAACAGTAACTTATTTGCAGAAATTCGATATATTTTGGACCAAATGGGGTCAAGTTCACAGGTCCATTAGAGGTCAAATGGACATATGGGTCCCAAGAAGTCTTTTGTGCATACCCCCCAGGATTCCTTTGCCAGTGGTGTTACCTTAATGTTAGTTTGGCCAATAGCATTCTATTTGTAGAAGTGTTATGATAATGTTTGAACATGGGTCCAAAGGTCATTTAGAGTCATTAAAGGTCAAAACGTTACTGCTCACAGGATCTTTACTAGTTTGTTCTTTTGGAGCAGATTTGGATTTAATAAGCATTTGTGGCAGAAATTCTATATTTTTGACCAAAGGGGTCAAAGGGCCATAGGTCACAAGAGGTCATTCTGTGATATATCAGTAAACGTCCTGGACCAGTGGTTCATTTAATTTAGTTTGTCAAAGCATTTTATTTGCATTAGTGTGGTATTATCATCGATTGACAAAATAGGGTCAAAGGTCATTGGAGTCACAAACCGTGTACTCTCCATATTAGACTTGGTTCAGTGTTTCTTTTGACTAGGCGTGAAGGTAATTGGCAATGCACACTAAAACCGTCAACATTTACATTCCAGCCTGGTACCACTGTCAAATGCTCTGGCAATGCACAAACTTGAGACAAAATGGGGCCAAGGTCCAAGTGGGGTCATTAGACTGGTCAAAAAGGATACATGGGTCACAAGAGGTCATTGTATTCATTCCCGTAAAAGTCCTGGACGCATGGTTCCTTTATTTAGTTTGGCCTAGCACAGTTTATTTGCAGAAGTGTTTATAGGTTTTACAACATGGGTCCAAAGGTCAAATATGGGTCATTAGCTGCTCACTCTGTGTACACCTCCATATGAACTTGGGTCAGTGGTCTTTTACTAGGGGTGAAGTAAACTAAACAGTCAACTTATCGTTCACACTCCAGTACCCACTACTAATCATCATTCTCCGCAATCCAGCAAGCTTGATAATAATCGTAATAACGAGTCTCTTTTTACAGTAATGCATTGACTCTTGACGCATAACCCCCGCAGAAGCCCGCGCAAGTGGCTGTACTCTACAACTAAACCGGGGATCCGTCTGCTCATTCAGTCCACGGTACGGGTATTTAGCCGGCTTCTAATGTTTTCAGTTTGTAACTATGACCCGATCTTTGTTCACATTCATAGCGGGACAATGAATATTAATTATTAAGAAAATATACAATTTAATCTGAAAAGGAATTTGATTATGGGAATAACCGCCAATTTTTTGGAAAAGAATAAAATTTTATGACGTTACGGCATTTATTGGTTTATTATTTTGCTTCGGGGGACCCATTCAGGTAAAATGACGTACGTATCCCTCATTGGAAAAAAAACAACCGATTATCGTCATCGTACTCGGTTTTTTGCATCTGTAGGACAAGTAAATTTTGTACTGTTTAGAGACATAATAATCCGGTGCCTTTTGGAAAAAAATAATAGCACTTTGGCAGAGGGGTCATGTACAGAACCTTGATTTAACATAGTCCCCGGATTTATATATATCCGTCGCCCCCGAAGAGCACACTGATATCTTATACCTACACGTGACCTTTACCTACACGTGACCACCAAACTATTCATCTCGTACCGTTTATAACTACATACGGCAAAGCAGCAGGCATTCTGTATCTCTGTTGTAACAGCGTAATCGATCCAGAGGTGAGACTATCCATGTTTTTTGGGGTTCTGTACAGGGGGTTAAGAACGATCTGCTCGATTTGGGCATTGGGGATTTCCAAACGTAATTTGTGAAACTGCTAAATGCCTATTACTATGGCAGTCTCGGTCCCAGTGACATTAAAAAAATCAATCTCTTAAACCATTGTTCAAAGATCTTAGTAATATCTGATAAATTAAGAAAAAAATCTGAAGTTTCACTCAATCATGCTTCTGTTAAATTACCTGTGCATAACTTCAAAACTCCAAACTTCCCCGCCAAGTAATCTCTTCAACATAATACCCTGAACATACGCGCCATGGCTAACCAGATCTATGCGCTTGTAGCCATGCGCATCCTATACACTCTATACAAAACATCCCTATTATATTATATACACCCCAAAACCATTGCACTCCTGGGTTTCACACAGGTAATAAGGATCATCATAGGGGACGACATACTGGTAATCATAGAAATTTGTCGGGGGCCTTACAGTCGGTTTACAAACTTTCCTATTAATATATTCTTACGTTTCGGGCCATTTTGAAGGGAATTAAAATAAAGGATTATTATTGTTCAAAATTTCCCTGACTCTTAATTGTTTTAAAAAAACGATTTTCAACAGCATATATTCCTAGTCAAAGGTTTAAGGAATTTCTGTCAAATATATTCCCGAAAGATTTCCGCTAAGCATTGATATGCTTACCACCATTTCTCGACGGATTACATCGAAGGACAAAAAGGTTATATTTCCAGGTCACAAGTGCAGAAGCCGCTTTCAAAAACGAAGCGGGATATTAAAGCGTTTAGTAGAATGTTAGGCCAATCATTTTGGGGAGCACTATCGACCCCAAGTAATATCTAAAACCAGAGAATATACAAGAGTGTTTGCCGTCGTTTCAAACACGCATCGATATGCCCCACTGCTGTCGCAAATCTGCTGTATTTATATGGGATCGAATATTTTTTATTCTACAACTTATATTAGAGTGCTACAACTTTCAAGGACTTCCAAGGACCATTTATACTTCCATAATGGCTTTTAAACTGTTTCAAGGTGCGTAAATAACGGTCAACGTGATGGAACATTGTTTAGACTAGAAGCTCCAATGGAGAAGCTCAGCACGCTTGTGATTCATCTTTGCTGTTTCTCGCTAACGTTCGTTCCACTTAACAACACACACATCCAAACGGAGCTGTATGACCCGACACGAACATTTGTTTGTTTAGTCCCTAAACTTGGTTTTCACAACCTTATTATCACCAAACAAAACGGCTACTTTAATTTATTCCGCACACGTCATCAAACACGCAACAAATGTCAAGACAATAACTATGTCAAATAAAACACACGATAGCACAAGTGTGGCTTCATCATCATCCCCATTAGTACAGACTCACTAACAGGGTCCCAGAAAGTTTTTTCTTCCTCAGGAGCAACATTTTTAAAGTCAAAAAATTTCCTAACGTAGAATCCTAGAAATGTAGAGTATATCTTATAAAAGAGGTGACATCCGATGTGACATGTATACCCTAATACGCATCTAGGCATGGTTATGAGATAAATGGTGAAATGCATTAATCCTTTTATTGTTCAAATATGGCACTTAAAAGTGCTTTTTTTTTTTTTTTTTTTTTTTTTTTTTTTTTTCTGAAGATGAAGGTGTTTCGCTGCTAGAGGCCTGGTGTTGTATGGATATGGTGTGGAAATGCATTTAATCCTTTTATTTTCAATTATATTGGCACGTACAGTGCTCTGAGGGGGTTTCGCTGCTATAGGCCTGGTTTTTATGGGATACTGGGAAATGCATTTAATCATTTTATTGTTCAATTATATGGCCACGTAAAGTGCTCTGAAGGGGCTTCGGCTATGCCTGGTGTTTTATGGGATACAGGTGTGAAATTGCATTGTAAATGGATGTTCAATTATATGGCCAGTAAAGTGCTTCTGAAGCGGGTTTCGCTGCATAGGCCCTGGTTGTTTTATGGTTTTAAAACGGTGAAATGCATGTAATCATTGATTGTTTAATTATATGGCCACGTAAAGTGCTCTGAAGGGGGTTCGCTGCTATAGGCCTGGTATTTTATGGATTACGGTGAAATGCATTTAATCATTTATGTTCAATTATATGGCCACGTAAAGTGCTCTGAAGGGGGTTCGCTGCTATAGGCCTGGTATTTTATGGGATACGGTGAATGCATTTAATATTTTATGTTCACTTATATGGCCACGTAAAGTGCTCTGAAGGGGGTTCGCTGCTATAGGCCTGGTGTTTAGGGATACAGTGAAATGCATTTAATCATTTTATTGGCTCAATTATATTGGCCACGTAAAGTGCCTCTGAAGGGGGCGCTGCTAGATGGCCTGGTGTTTAGGGGATGGTGAAATGCATTAATCCTTTTATTGTTTCAAGTATATGGCCACGTTATAAGTGCTCTGAAGGGGTTTCGTTGCTATAAGGCTGGTGTTTTATGGGATACGGTGAAATTGCATTTAATCATTTTATTGTTCAATTTATGGCCACTAAGTGCTTCTGAGGGGGTTTCGCTGCTATAGGCCTGGTTGTTTTATGGGATACGGTGAAATGGCCATTTAATCATTTTATTGTCAAGTTATATGGCCACGAAAAAAGTGCTCGAAGGTGTTTCGCTGCTATAGGCCTGGTGTTTTATGGGATACGGTGAAAGACATTAATCTTTATTGACTACCTATGATTGGCCAGTAGAAAAAAAAAAAAAAGGGTTTTGGGGGCTCTGAAGGGGTTTCGCTGCTAAGGCCTGCGGGTTATGGGATACGGTGAAATGCATTTAATCATTTTATTGTTGAATTATATGGCCACACGTAAGTGCCTGAAGGGGTTCGTGCTAAGGCCTGGGTTTTAGGGATACGGTGAAATGCATTAAATCATTGTATGCTCAATGTATCTGGCCTGTATAAAGTGATCTGAAGGGGTTTCGCTTGCTATAGGCCTGGTGTTTTATGGGAGACGGTAATGATTTAATCATTTTTATGTTCAATATATGGCCACGTAAAGTGCTCTGAAGGGGGTTCGCTGCTATAGGCCTGGTATTTTATGGATACAGTGAAATGCATTTAATCATTTTATTGCTAAATTATATGGCCACGTAAAGTGCTCTGAAGGTGTTTCGCTGCTATAGGCCTGGGTTTATGGGAACGGTGAAATGCAATTTAAATCATTTTATTGCTCAATTATATGGCCACGTAAAGTGCTCTGAAGCCGGGTTTCGCTGCTATAGGTGCCTGTTTGTTTTATGGGATACGGTGAAATGCATTTAAGCATTTATTTCAATTATATGTGACAGTAAAGTGCTCTGAGGGGGTTTCGCTGCTATAGGCATGGGTTTTAGGGGATACGGTGAAATGCAATTTAATCATTTATTGCTCAATTATATGGCCACGTAAAGTGCTCTGAAGGTGTTTCGCTGCTATAGGCATGGTGTTTTATGTGATATGGTGAAATGCATTTAATCATTTTATTGCTCCATTATATGGCCACGTATAAAGTGCTCTGAAGGGGGTTCGCTGCTATAGGCATGGTGTTTTATTGGGGATACGGTGAAATGCATTTAATCATTTTATTTTCAATTATATGGCCACGTAAAGTGCTCTGAAGGGGTTTCGCTGCCTATTAGGCCTGGTGTTTTATGGATACGCGGGAAATGCATTAATCATTTTATTGACGCAATTATATGGCCACATATAAGTGTCTGAAGGTTTTCGCGGCTATAGCCTGTGTTTTATGGGTATGTTGAAATGCATTTAATCCTTTTATTGCTCAATTATATGGCCACATCTAAAGTGCTCTGAGGGGGTTTCGCTGCTATAGGCCTGGTGTTTTATGGGATACGGTGAATGCATTTAATAATTTTAGTGTTCAATTATATGGCCAAGTAACGTGCTCTGAAGGGGTCGTGCTATAGGCCTGGTGTTTATGGGATACGGTGACATTTGCATTTAATCATTTTATTGTTCAATTCTATGCCACGGTAAAGTGCTTGAAGGGGTTTCGCGGCTATGGCCTGTGTGTTTATGGGATACGGTGAAATGCATTAATATTGTATTGCTCAATTATATGGCCCCGTAAAAAGGCTCTGAAGGGGTTTTTTTGCGCCTAATAGCCTGCGGGTTTTAGGGATACGGTGAAAATTGCATTTAATCATTTTATTGCTAAATTATATGGCCACGTAAAGTGCTCTGAAGGGGGTTCGCTGCTATAGGCCTGGTGTTTTATGGATACGTGAAATGCACTTTTCATCATTTTAGGTTCAATTATATGGCCACGTAAAGTGCTCTGAAGGGGGTTCGCTGCTATAGGCCTGGTGTTTTATGGGATACAGTGACTGCATTTATCAATTTTATTGCTCAATATATTGGCCACGTAAAGTGCTCGAGGCGTTTCGCTGCTATAGCCTGGTGTTTTATGGGATACGGTTGACATTTGCATTTAATCATTTTATTGCTCAATGATATGGCCACGAAAGTGCTCTGAGGGGGTTTCGCTGCTATAGGCCTGGTATTTTATGGGATACGGTGAAAGCATTAATCATTTTATTGCTCAATTAATTATATGGCCACGTAAAGTGCTCTGAAGGGGGTTCGCTGCTATAGGCCTGGTGGTTTTATGTGATATGGTGAAATGCATTTAATCATTTCTGTCATTATATGGACAAGTAAAAGTGCTCTGAGGGGGTTTCGCTGCTATAGGCCTGGTGTTTTATGGGATACGGTGAAATGCATGTAATCAGTTTATTGCTCAAGTATCTGGCCCGAAAGTGCTCTGAGGGGGTTTCGCTGCTATAGGCCTTGTGTTTTATGGATCGGTGAAGGCATGTAAATCATTTTATGTTCAATTATATGGCCACGTAAAGTGCTCTGAAGGGGGTTCGCTGCTATAGGCCTGGTGTTTTATGGAACTGTGAAATGCATTTAATCATTTTATTGCTCAATTATATGGCCACGTAGTGCTCTGAAGGGGTTTCGCTGCTATAGGCCTGGTATTTTATGGGATACGACAATTTTTGTCTGACTTTTTCGTGAATGCATTAATCAGTTTATTGTTCAATTATATGGCCACGTAAAGTGCTCTGAAGGGGCTTCCCTGTTAGGCCTGGTGTTTTATGGGATTCCGGTGATGAAATGCATTAATCATTTTATTGCTCAATTATATGGCCACGTAAAGTGCCTATGAAGGTGTTTCGCTGCTATAAGGCATGGTGTTTTAGGGGATACGGTGAAATGCATTTAATCATTTTATTGACTCAATATATGGCCACGTATAAAGTGCTCTGAAGGTGTTTCGCTGCCTATAGGCCTGGTGTTTTATGGGATACGATGAAATGCATTTAATCATTTTATTATTCAATTTATCTGGCCACGTAAAGTGCTATGAAGGGTTCGCTGCTATAGGACTGGTGTTTTATGGGGGGGGAACGGTTGAAATCATAAATCATTTTATTGCTCCAATTATATGGCCACAGATAAACTGCTATAAGGGTGGTCGCTGCCTATAGGCCGGGTGTTTTGGGGACTATGGTGGGAAAGCATTAATCATTTTATTGTTCAATTATATGGCCACGTATAAAGTGCTCTGAAGGGGGTTCGCTGCTATAGGCCTGGTATTTTATGGGAACGGTGAAATGCATTAATAATTTTAGTGTTAATGTATATGGCCACGTATAAAGTGCTCTGAAGGTTGTTTCGCTGCTATAAGGCTGGTGTTTTATGGGATCGGTGAAATGCATTAATCATTTTATGTTCAATTAATGGCCACGTAAAGTGCTCTGAAGGGGGTTCGCTGCTATAGGCCTGGTGTTTTATGGGATACGGTGATGAAAATGCCATTTAAATCATTATTGCTCAATTATATGGCCACGTAAAGTGCTCTGAAGGGGCTTCACATGCTATAGGCGTGGTGTTTTATGGGGTACGGTGAAATGCATTTCATCATTTATGTCAATTTATGGCCACGAAGTTGCTTAAGGGGTTCGCGCTATAGGACTGTGTTTTATGGGATACAGTGAAATGAATTTAATTAGTTTATTGATCAAATGATATGGCCACGTAACGTCTCTGAATGGCGTTTCGCTGCTATAGGCCTGGTATTTTATGGGTAAGGTGAAATGCATTTAATCATGTTATTGATGACCATTTATGGCCACGTAAGTGATCTGAAGGGTTCGCTGCTAGAGGGCCTGGTGTTTTATGGGAGACGGTGAAATGCATTTAATATTTTATTGCTCAGATATTGGCAACGTAAACGGGCTCTGAAGGGGTTTCGCTGATATAGGCCTGGGTTTTATGGGATCGGTGAAATGCATTTAATCATTTTATTTGCTCAATTATATGGCCACGTAAAGTGCTCTGAAGGGGTTTCGCTGCTCTAGGCCTGGTGTTTTTGGGATACGGCGTGAAATGCATGGAATCATTTAGGGACCCTCAATATATGGCCACGTTAAAGTGCTCTGAAGGGGTTTCGCTGCTATGGCCTGGTGTTTTTTATGGGTACGGTGAAAGCATTTAATCATTTTATTGTCAATATATGGCAACGTAAAGTGCTCTGACGGGGTTTCGCTGCTATAGGCCTGGTATTTTATGGACCCTACGGTGAAATGCCATTTATCATTTTATTGTCATTATATGGCCACGAAAGTGCTCTGAAGGGGTTCGCTGCTAAGGCCTGGTGTTTTATGGGATACGGTGAATGCATTTAATACTTTTATTGTTCATTATATGGCCACGTAAAGTGCTCTGAAGGGGTTTCGGCTATAGGCCTGGTGTTTTATGGGAATACGGTGAAATGCACTTTATCTAATTCATTTTATGCTCAATTATATGCCACGTAAATAAAGTGCTCTGAGGGGGTTTCGATGCTATAGGCCTGGTGTGTTATGGGATACGGTGAAATGCATTAATCATTTATTGCTCAATTATATGGCCACGTAAAGTGCTCTGAAGGTGTTTCGCTGTATATGCATGGGTGTTTTATGATACGGTTGAATGCATTAATCATTTTATTGCTCAATTATATGGCCACGTATAAAGTGCTCTGAAGGGGCTTCCTTGCTATGGCCTGTCTGTTTTATGGGGTACGGTGAAATGCATTTAATTCATTGTATTATTCAATTATATGGCCACGATTAAAGTGCTCTGAAGGGGTTTCGCTGCCGCTAGGCTGGTGTTTTATGGATCCGGTGAAATGCATTTAGCATTTTATGCTCAATTATATGGCCACATATAAAGTGCTCTGAAGGGGCTTTCGACTTGACTATAGGCCTGGTGTTTTATGGGATCTGGTGAAATGCATTTAATCATTTTATTGTTCAATTATATGGCCCCGTATAAAGTGCTCTGAAGGGGCTTCCCTGTTAGGCCTGGTGTTTTATGGGATACGGTTGAAATGCATTTAAGCATTTTATTGTTCAATTATATGGCCACGTATAAAGTGCTCTGAAGTGTTTCGCTGCTATAGGGCTGGTGTTTTATGGGATACGCGGAAGCATTAATCCCTTATTGTTACAATATATGCCAAGGATTAAATTGCACTGAAGGTTTCAGCTGCTATCGGCCTGGTGTTTTATGCGATACGTGAAAGGCATGTAATCATTTTATGGTTCAATTATATGGCCACGTATAAAGTGCTCTGAATGTGTTTCGCTGCTTAGGCTACTGGGTATTGCCATATCTAATTGACATGTATTCAATTACAACTAATAGATAAAATTTAAATAATTTTGCTTTTGCTGTGGGACAAAGTTAATGATAATTCCAAAAAATAGGTAAATGGGGAAAAAATCAGCCCAATTTGATATCTTTAACATGAATGCTGTCACATTAAGTTATTTTTATAGGTATTTGGAAGACCATGTTCGTGTAGATGAAATGGTGGGCTGAAAAGGAGGAATTACAAAATGGAAAGAAATATCGAAAGAGTGGATTAGAGAGAGTGAGAAGGTGAGAGCCCGGAGGAACCAAACGTTTTTGGGTATAGGGATAGGACACATGTGTACCCCAACTTATGAATGTGCACATGTGTACCCCGACTTCCGAAACTGGGGGGATTGGGAACTGATTTCGGCTTTTAAATTAGGGTCTTGAATTGCAGACTTGGAAAATTGACTAAAATTCGGCTCAAATTTGGCATCTGAGGAAGCATTTTCCTAAATGGGGACCTTAAGACTGAATTATGATTCGACTGCAGGGAGTCTTAGAAACTGCTGGAGATGCGTGAATGGGATGTTGGAAAGGAAGAACCCGGGGTATAGTCGTGGAAAGGGAACCCTGGGGTATAGGGTAGTTGGGAAGGAGACCCTGGTATGGGAATGGGATCTGGGGTAATTGGGAAGGTTAATCGAGTTAGTTGAGAAAGGACCACTGGGATTTTCGGAGGGACACATGTTTTTCTGTTTTGTTAGGGGGGGATGGGAAGGGACCATATGTGATGGAAAAAAGGGTCTTCAGTAGTGGGACCGGTGAGGCGTTGTGTGGAAAGCAAGGTGCCATGGGTTAGTTGAGAAAAGAATACCTCTGTAGATGAGACGAGGAATCTGCGTTACATGAGAAGGGTGTTGCAGCTGGAAAGAGCTCTGAGACAGTTGGATAAGGGGATTTGGGTAGTTGGGAAGGGACCCTGCACTCTTAAAAAATACCTCATTAAATATAATGGTCGTACACGGGGGGGGGGGGGGGGGGGGGGGGGGGGGGGGCTTTCTGTCAAAAATTTGACCAGAATATAGTCAAGTTTTACCAGATTCTGGCCCAAGTTTGACAAGATTGTCAAATTTTTACAGAGGTGGTATTCCTCACTTATTATAGGCTACAAAAGGGCAACATCCATTGTTTTTATACTTTTTTAATGAGTCATAATGAGTCGTGGATTGAGTGCAAATATCTAGATTAGTATTATTGGACCAGAACTCCTTGTGGACACTGCATCATCTTGAGTCTAAGCTGATTATAGCTGTTTAGATAAAATTCCTCTCTGATAAAATCTCGAAAATGAGTTTTCACTGTTTTTTTCCTTATCTACAATATGATCCTGAGGAAATATTACACATTTTTTAAAACATAATTTTTAGGACACATATATAATTTTCATCTTCTACGTTTCCTTTTTCATTCTCTTATTCTGAATCTGAAATCTGAATATGTGGAAATCTCCAATATTTTTGCCAAATGGTTGTCCTCAGTAAACTCTGTAATACTTTCCCACATTCAGTTTTCCCAACTGACGTTTGAGTTCAGTGAACGTCTATCAATATGAAAGCGGGATTATTACATTGTTCAGTTGTAGAACTGTTAAATTCTCCTTAAATCTAGGTCACTTTTTTTGGCCTAATCTTGACAATAATATTTTGTCATGAGAATTGTTTTCAATATTTCCTCAATGTTCTCATCAAGTTGTCCTCAGTTTTCTTGACTCCTCGAAATTTTTCCCTATTTCATGCAGTATTAGCATGAGACAACTTCAATAGCAGTCACATCTTTGCTCTGCGGAAAGTTGCAATTTTTGGTATTTCATTTCTTATATCTTGATTTGATGGATGGGGCTCATTATTTTCTTCTCGTCCTCATTTTTCGCTTCTTTCTTGTGCTCTTTTAATTTTTTTTCATCTGGTCCTCGTTCTCTTCTTTTTCTTTTCTTCATTTTCAGCTTGAACATGGTTCTCATTTTTGATTTCCTTCAATAGTTGTGTTATTCCTAGGAGCGGTGCTCCCAGGCTCCCCCACTTTCTGGGACCCTGCTCACGAACGTTATTGGCATCATGGCCAAACTATATCCAGGAACTGTCCTAAAGAAGTTGTCCCTTAGACCACAGCCTAGAAAAAAAGTGCCATTACCAATCTCTGCGCAATTTAACTTCACACACAAAGTTGTACTTGAACACTATTCCTGTTGAAAATGGCTTGACATTTAAGGGGGACATGGCGTCACTGTCATACAATATTATGATTATTGCAATCACAACACATAGTTTCTTTGAATACAAGCAAGTGATATATCAAAATGTTCGGTATGATGAGCCTTTTTCAAATATATTTGTCTTCGCTCATATCGACCTCCAGTATGCTAATTAGCAGGGATCAAAGGTCACCTCACCAAGAAAATCAGAAATTCAAAATGACAATTTTGTCCCATTTATCTCAAAAATAGAAAGTTATTTGAACATAGTTTGTTTCTTAAACAATTACTATGGCCAGGATCTGTGATCCTATGAGAGCGTTACCAAAATTATATTCCGTGTTGCCATGGCAACCGTTCAAACATCTCGCCATTTTCCCTGCTGGTGGCATACAAAAATCAATATAACTCAAAAACTAAAGGGTTTTATACAAAATCCTCTCATAGGATCATAGTTGTGCCAAATTTGAAGTCAGTAAGTCAAACCGTTTTTTTTTTGGGGGGGGAATGGCGAAAAAAGATATAGGCTAATAAAGTTCCAGAAGCGTTTAATTGTTAATTAATCATTAAATTATTGCAATTTTGTTTTTTAATTCTAGATTTATCAATTCTATTAATAATACTATTATTTTTTTTTTTAATTTAAAAAATCTGTAAATGGTCACTTTCACCCAAAAATTTATTTTTGTAATTCTAAAATATTACTGCTTGAAAAACAACAAAAAACAAAGTAAATGTAGCTGCTTGAAAAACAATACGAAACAGAAATCGTCTTTCTGTGTGATGCTGTACACTCCGATCAACCATAGCATTTTGAACGAAATGTCCGATTTTCACCAAATAAAAAAATACTCCTGAAAGTTGTGAGAATTCAGAAATTTACAAAACTACAATTTGATCTCTCAAAAGCAAACTGACACCATGCCCCCCTTAAGAGATGCATCAACATTCACCCAGGAGACATGATAACTGCAACCCCCCTTAAGACAATACACAATAATACACAAAAAGCTAGAAAAGAATATTCCTTTTGTTGACAATGTTTATTGCATCTTTTCATCAAATTTTTAAAATTTGAATATCAGCAATGACTGTGACAATTAACAATACATATTCCATAGCATATAGGCCTACAATACTGAAACCATTTAAATAATACAGCCAAAAATCTACCATCCATACTTCAAAGCCCATTATTTGAATTCAAAATATTTCAAATTTCAAAATACACATTTCAATGATTTATGTAACGTACTGACAAAATAGTAATAGACACTACATATCTATGCACATATGAAACCCACTGTATTTTAGTTGTCTCGTCATCAAATCTGGCACTTCCAACTTCCAATATACTGTTGAAATATTATATAATAAAACCTATTCTTTAAAAGTTTGTGAGGTTCCAATCCACAAAAAAATAAATTGCAACAAACTGATTCAAGTCAAAGCTATTGCGTGTGTATGTAGTTTCAAATCAAAATTTGTAGCTGTAAAAATCAAGCTCATCTGCAATTTACGAGAATCTGTGACCACTAAAATAAGTGGTAATATCGTGACCACTAAAATAAGTGGTAATATTGTAGTTCATAAAGCACAGACCTGGGGCTGTATATTGGATTTGCAGTGCCAAATTAACCAGCATGTACAAATAATTATGTTTTTGAAGGAAGTCTGTTTTAACTCATAAGGCAAATTGAAATATATTGTGACATTACAAATACTGGTCTGTAGTTTAATGACTGTTAAGAGCATCACTTGCTCCATTTAATACATTACATTCTGAGGCATTTTATACTGTAACATAACAGTAAATTAACATAATTTTTGTTCTGTTGACTTAGCGCATCGCTACAAACATGCACACGCGCACACACACATGCTCGCATTCATACACAAGCACCTTGAAGTGAATTCTGTGAATGCAATATTAATTCTGCACTTAATAAGTTGAAAAAGTGTCAATATTTCTGGACTGGGTTTTCAAACTTTAGCTCAATTCTAAAATGTTAACCCAGTTCAAAGCCAGTTGAAAACGGGTGCGCACCCAGCCCGGTGGTTCTGAGGGGCAAGTTCCCGATAGGTGCAACAAATGTCCCAATCACAGGCAAAAATATCCCGGTTGCAGGGGAAGAGAGTCAAAAAAGGGCGGATTTAACATGAATATGAGTCTTCTACTTCCTGATTTCCCCTCAAAACTTTTTCAGAGGGGCACTGTGCCCCCCCTAGCCCCACCTGACTACACGACTGGCTGAAAAGCATCCAATTTTCCCATAATAAAACCCCCATTGAACGGAATCCAATTACTTGTTTCAACAGGAATTAGTGCTGGGAAGCTAATAATGCTGGGTTCAAAAATAACCAATGCTAGAACCAATTTGGCTTGACAAAAATACACCAGTGAGAATACACTGCAATTGCTATTTAGCAACACCAATACCAATTTTGGAACCATCCCTTCTCCCTTTTTTCAAACATGATCAAATGCCCAGTAACCAAATTTGAGCCTTTGATTTCTCATTCAATATAAAAATCGACAGTAGTACTGAATCATAGGCAAGTTGACTTTCCACTGAAAACAACTTCATAAGGGGCTACCTTTATTGCCTATAAATATATCTGGTATTTATACATGTCAGCTGTTGAAAAATGCAGTTGTTTGCAACCAAATGCAATTTAAAAAAAAAAATTCACATGGACATCATTTGACCTAACGAAGAGTTTGACCAAACCAAATCTCATAGAAAGAACCTATAATTGCCAGCTACAGCCTGCAGCTGTAAAAAGTCTGAAATTTCAAGTGTAAAAGATAAAAAAGTATCTTTTGTGCAAACATTATCACTTAAAACATACACAGCTTGCTATCAAGAGATCTGCTTATTAACAGAAAGAGTATTAAGAAAAATGTTTTAAAGATGATATAAGTCACACAAAATGAGTAGGTATATCTCATTAACTCAAAGGTCTAAAAACATACACAAGTGAATGGAAAAGTGGCAAACAAATTGGCAAATGGTTTTCAGTTCCTGAGGATATGTATTGGTATCTATAATCACCGATTTTGTATGTATGTGTGTGGTGTTGGGGGGGGGGGGGGGGGTGGGAAGGGGGAGGGGTAAGCATTGATTAGTGTATCCTGAAAGTTCATAACATATCACACTTAAACACTGATATATAGCCTGTGAAACTTATATACAACCTGTAAAACTTACTGGTACAGCCTTTTCACAGTTAACATTTCATGAACATTAAAGGCTGACTCAGAGATTTCCAGAGGAGGGCACCCTCAATTTCAAACAAATTGTGTTTTTGCATATGCATAATGCTTGTCCATATACTAATCACTATGTGAAATAGCTAAGCTCAAATCGAAGTCCTTCATATAGAAAATCATAACTTTGTTAAAAGTTTCCGGAATTTTTGTTATACACAGTATCCTATGGCACTGTATACAACACATAAATGTTGACTGCGTGGAAACGAGAAATCCGATTCAACTGAAATTTTGGAATTGGGCATTTTAGGTGACGATCTTTAGTTCTAGTTACTATTTTTAATAAATACACAAACAAATCTTATTTCAAAAATCTCTGAGTCAGCCTTTAATGGTCTTCAGGTCAAAACTGTTACTTTGGTGGATAATTCACCTGCACACCAGTACAATTTCACCTGACTTCATGTGAACATGGCAGCTATACCTGCATACTCCACTATCTATCATTATATAAAACATTATTTCACCTACTATACTTTGATTACCACCAAATTGGCAGGCTTCATAACATTGTGAACTGATACGGAATATAGGCGCAGGAAAACACAAGAGACGCAGCGTAAAATGTGCAAACCGATAACTGAATAATTCCCGCCTATTTGGTAGGAATCAAAGTATAGAGAATTTTTAATCTAGATTTTTTTCTACTTTGCATTGGGACTTAAGAGCTTGCAACCTCATAAAGGTCGACTCAGAGATTTCTAAATATAATTTTTTTGTGTAGTAATTAAAAATACATCGGTCCCCGGACCGCTTGTGTCGCCTGCCGTCGCGGTTAGTGAATGATGGGCCTAACATGACCTTTGACCTTGATATGTGACCTTTGACCTTGATATGTGACCTTTGACCTCATCAACAAATGAGGGATCTCATGTTGCACCTATGATTCAAGTTTGGTTCCAATTGAACTCAACTTTTTCAAATAGTCATTTTACATTTTCAGCCTATTTTACAACTTGACCTCACATGACCTTTGACCTTGGCATGTGACCTTTGAACCTCATCAACAAATGAGCGATCCCATGTTGCAACTATGATTCAAGTTTGGTTCCAATTGAACTTCAACTTTTCAAATGAGGTCAATTTTACATTTTCAGCCTATTTTACAACTTGACCTCACATGACCTTTGACCTTGGCATGTGACCTTTGAACCTCATCAAAAAGTGCGGGATGCTATGTTACACCTGTGACCCAAGTTTGGTTTAAATCCATCAAAGTATGAGGATATTACAGGCAAATGTTAACCCTTTTTCACAACAGACATCATCCTCATCATCAACAACAACAGACTACAGACATCAACAACAGACAACAACAGTGGACAAAGTGATCCCTATGTGTCTTCCTGCCTTAGGGCAGGCAACACAAAAATGGTCCTCTAGAACTAAAGATAGTCACCTAAAATGCTGAATTTAAAGTTAGAGATGAATCGGATGTTTTGTTTTCATGCAGTATACATTTATGCACAGTATAACAGTGCCATAGGATACCATGTATAACAGAAATTCCAGATCTGGAATTTTATAACAAAGTTGCGATTTTCTACATAAAGGACTTCGATTTGAGCTTACATGTTTCATACAGTGATTAGTATATGGACAAGCATTATGAATATACAAAAAAAATTGTTTGAAAATTGAGTGCGCCCTCAACGGGAAATCTCTGGGTCGGCCTTTAACTCCACATGCAGCCAACCTCTGCTTTTGAAAGTTAGATAATTTTTGTATAATCCTACTGAAAATCCTTGCTTTGTCACTTAGAATATATCCATAATATTCTCACCAGGGTACTTCCAGAACTGAGATTTTTTGTTGAGCATGGTATCACACTGAAGTACAAAACCTCAGTATCTTACAGGTGTGTCAGTACCATACTTGGTTTATTTCCCTGGATAGCCAATAACCAGTATCATCTTTGTAAGCACTAATCTACAAAGCTGAGAAGAAATTTATCTTCCCACTTTTTTCAGGATGGAATCCCAAGAAAATTCTTGTGTCCACAAAGTTCTCATCAGCATCAAAAGAATTAGCACATTTGAGCTGCACGCCAAATGAGCAGCGTATATTCTAACAAGCAAATTGAGAAATTTATCTTCCCACTTTTTTCAGGATGGAATCCCAAGAAAATTCTTGTGTCCAAAAAGTTCTCATCAGCATCAACATAATTAGCACATTTGAGCTGCACGCCAAATGAGCAGCGTATATTCTAACAAGCAAATTGAGAAGAAATTTATCTTCCCACTTTTTTCAGGATGGAATCCCAAGAAAATTCTTGTGTCCAAAAAGTTCTCATCAGCATCAACATAATTAGCACATTTGAGCTGCATGCCTAATGAGCAGCGTATATTCTAACAAGCAAATTGAGAAGAAATTTATCTTCCCACTTTTTTCAGGATGGAATCCCAAGAAAATTCTTGTGTCCACAAAGTTCTCATCAGCATCAAAAGAATTAGCACATTTGAGCTGCACGCCAAATGAGCAGCGTATATTCTAACAAGCAAATTGAGAAATTTATCTTCCCACTTTTTTCAGGATGGAATCCCAAGAAAATTCTTGTGTCCAAAAAGTTCTCATCAGCATCAAAAGAATTAGCACATTTGAGCTGCATGCCTAATGAGCAGCGTATATTCTAACAAGCAAATTGAAAGTATGATCTTTGGTTACTATATTTTGGGGTAATCATACAGTTCAGTAAAATAGATAATTTTGAATAAAGACATTCTCCATCTCAATCTTATAACTTATAATATAAACTTACATATAATTACTTGGAATGTTTTGCAATTGTTTGGAGATTACTGCATACAACCATTCAAAGTTTCCCAAACCAATGTGGGACTGCAAAACAAAGTTTTGACACTCTTGCGCACAGGGGCACTGCCACAGCTATTACTGTCACAAATTGCAATTAGATAATTTTTCATTAACGATCAATATAACATCTTGTAAAATTCTGTAAACTGGCAAATTAACCAATGCTGGTAGATATCAAAGTCGGACTGGAATTTTACCGGCCCAGGAAAATTTAAAGCCAAATTAAAAAAAAAAAAAAAAAAAAAAAAAAAAGCACCTTCTGGCCTACATTTATTTGCCTTTCTGGTCCATTTCGGGTTCAAGCAGCCTAAAACGGCCCAAAACCAAGCTACCCAAGAAATTTCAAAGCGCTGCCATACCCACGCACACCTATAAAGGCGGTGTGAGACTAAGTGCAAAACATCTGTCTGAACACATTGACACCACTGACTCAAGAAAGGTAAATGGACTATAGTTGTGTGTATACAATATACTGATCAGGCAGCGTGTAGGTGTATAGCGGTGACTTGAGAGTGTGTCCAGACACACAGCAATGGGTGTCTTTCAAAGTACACAAGCTATGGTGTACTCTCAAGTCACTTCTATCCATATATATCACTTGCGTACCCAGCCGGGGTGCGGAGGCAGCGTGAGCTCCCAGGGGTTTGCAAAAAATTATACAAAATCGGCCTATTTTTTATTTATCAAAGGTTCTCCGCACCTCGACGGCACCCCAAGGTCCTCCAGGCCTGGGTACGCTCCTGTATATGGTGCCTGTTCTAGTCCTGTGGTCAAATCTATGTTTTGCTCCTGTAGCCCCACACTTTGTATGTACTGTATGACTAACAGACGTACAAAGAGTGCATCAGAGAAAATCTACCGTCATCATTATCATCACACACACAGGGTTTTTGGCCTTCAGGACCTCACTGAGTTTTTTAAAAAAATCTTGCTGATGCAGGCATCAGTTTTAAACGAACAACTCTCAGGGCTCGACGCTTCATTGGCATTGAATCTTTACAGCCATTTTAATCATTTTCAAGTGAAGCCGAACACAATGTATTCTATGTGTGAAGCTTTACCGCAAATTAATCTACACTACAAGGTTCACATATTTGTCGGTACAGCTTCACGCATCGAGGACACATTGCGCAAACCAGAGTGCTTGGAGAAAACATAAGAGGCCGAATATGGACTTGAAACCAAACACGCATGAAATTGCAGGCCGGACCGAGGGTCGAACCTCGGACCACAGTTGTGCGAAGTGCCGGAAGACCGACTGTGCTAACCTGACCCCCCCCCCATTGCTGTCAAGACATCAACATTGATGAATCATTGAACCTTGAGAGATGTTCAAGATTCAAATTGACGCATGCATTAGTGCCACAGTATATTATACAGTTTAAAGAATACACCCAAAAACTTTTATAACATGTGAAAGGTTCCTTGCTGGCGTTTTGTGTAATTGTTATCAAAATGTAAAACATACATCAGAGTATCAGTATTGTTTTGCATATTGAGTTACTGTCTTAAAACAATATTATTGCCACATTTTGCCTGTGCATTAATTTTGACTCACAGCTGAAATACAAATTTGATAAAACAATTTTGATTTGGCATTTTAGAAGTGTATAATGGGGGAAAAGCATTTCGCCAAACACAATATACATCAAGTATGTGCATTCAAATGATGGAAAGCTTATACTTCATGAGGCAAATACATTTAAGTGAAAACATAAACAATATAAAATAGATAAATACTTTTGATTAATAGTTAAAGTGCATGTCATGAATTTTAGCTCTTCTTTTTTGTTTTTTAAATGTTTATTACACATTGAATAAAGCTTGTTTCCAAAATTTCACTTAATCTGACGGAGCGTTTCGATGTTATGAGCTAACATTCATATCACACTGCCCAATGGGCCACTAAGTTGCAATTTATTTTCTTAAATAGATACTGTTTATATTAATGACATCATCAAGGTTGGTTCGGTAATGTCAAAAAAAGTTCTATTGCGCTGCATCTTAGGTTATTTAACAAAATGATAAAATGGAGGATATAAAATGCATTTTCTTGCTGACTTTCTTTGAACAAAAAAAAACCCAGCAAATTTAAAGTTGAATAGGCTAAGTCCACACACCACTTCCATCTCAATGTAATCTACTGATGCTACATGCTTGAATTCACCAGGGCCAGGGCACAGCACTATGCGGTGTGGTGCAGCCTGGCCAGCACACAGATGTATGTGGGCACCGTGTAAAAATTGCTATTGGTGCTAAATTACGAATACAAATCTCAAATTACACACATCCAATGAAACACCCACGCAAACACAGACAAACCGACTTGGTCTCCCTTTGCTGTACATGTTAAGTAACAGGAGCCACCATTGCTGATTACAGTTTATCATTTCTAAACCAATGAAATGTCCACACATGCACAGGTAATGCAGTTCAACCAAAATTTTAACAGATTTGTTTCATTTCGCTGTACATATGAATGGAAGGATTCTTCATGCTGACTATAATGTTACAGTTTGTAAATCAATGCGATTAGCGTCCCCTCACATCTACACACAAATCAAGAAAAGCACCTATTAATTCAATGAATTCACAATACATTCATATGTCATTGTTATTTCCAACTAACAGCCATTATTGCAGAACTGTTTTTTAGTAGTACAATTATATAACTCGGGCGTAAGTTCTAGACGGTTGATTGGCACCACACAATATTAATTTACACCATGGCCGATTTCACATATAAGTGTGAAAATACGCACACAGTCCATTGTTAAAATTTAAGTGTAATTACGATTATAATGTTCATCAGGAAAAGAATTTATGCGTTAAGTTATATAAAACAAATATGGAATGTTTTTTATTCATGCAATGGAAAGAATAATTTCATGTAGTGAAATATCAGGGTCAGAATTTTGGCAAGAATTTGACAATCAATTCTCGCAAAGATTCTCCTAAAATTTGCGAGAAATCGAAGTAGATTCTCACAAACCTTGTTTTTTTATACACAAATTAAAGGTGCAACGAGAGATTTCAATTAACAGTTGTCCCTAAAAAATGTGAACATTCTGATTTTTGCACTGGTGTAAAGTTTTCTATGAAAAATATATCCTTCTGAAAGGATTAAGATGAGAATTATTTCTTTGGTGCAAAAATTATGATATTTCTAATTTCCTATAGGAGCAAATAGGAAATTCAGCCTATGTTTTATAGAAATATAAGCATATAAAAATCACCTTTTGTTTCCACTTTTAAGACATTTCTGTACCAAAATACAAGGTAAGAAATCTTTGGGGAAACCAAATGAAATCACTATATATGACCCCTTACATGGATGCCTCAAAATCTCTTGTTGCACCTTTAAATGGAAAATCTTAGATTCTCGCAAATCTTGATTGCGAGAATCTAAACAGATTCTCATATCTTTCCATGAATTTCTAACCCTGATTCGACTTTACTATATTGAATGGAACCGGCTATACTTCACCCTATAAAAATATTCTTAATGTGCTAATACATAGTCGACATTTGGGAACCATTGGAGTATGATCACTTTTACATGGATTGCCACTTGCACGCAATGTTTTAAGATATCGTTAACAAATTATGCTCGAGGCATTCAGGTTAAGGATAGTGCTCAATGCCCAACGTACATACATTACACGTCTGCTTTGAAAAACACTAACTTGACTCATTGTTTCCATTATCGTTCTCTGAATATTCCGATTCTTCGGTGGTCATCCCACTTTAGCTCCAAGGTCAAAATTTATGGTAGACATTTCATATAGAAGTCCCACGGATGCAAATGAGGTATTGCCATTTATTCCGTCAAGCACTACTGCACAACATCATTCAGCGCATGACAGAATAAATTGTAAATACCTCATTTGTATCCTTGGGACTTCTATATGAAACGTTCACCAAATTTATTGACGCCATCTTGTAACAAGCACACCAACAATTGATCAAACCATGCATTCTCATAAATAACCACATCAGGAGTTTGCATTCATAATGGATTCATTTAAACCATAGTCCATCATTAGCTCAGAGATTATGGCATTGTTGAATTGGACTCTAATGAATGAATGCAATACTTGTGGCAGTATTTTAACTTTAAAAGTACTTTTACAAAAATAATACAATTGGGGAAATGCACAGCTTTGCTAGTTAAAGTCAACTTTTGTCATGTGCTTTGATGCTATAATTTTTTTTGACTTAATGAGATTAGTGGCTTTGATAAGGTTTTAGCGTCTCTTTTTAAGAGCAAATTCAGGAAGTTTTTGGTTTGTCTAATTTACCCAGAAATCCCAAACTATTGCTAGGAATATGCTTGACAGACAAACACCAATCAATGTCAAATCTGAATGGACATAATTAGGCTTTTCACACTGAGCCAGTGATCGATCCACTTTGCAATCAATCGCCGTCTGTAGACTTCAATCCAGCCACCAAGTTCATTATGATACTTCGCCAACTCTGACACATAACGCTGTTGTGCTTCCACAAATGACAGCACATGCGCGCCTGCTAAATGCACTTATTTAAGAGATTAATCACCATGTTGAATTTCCTTATTCAGTCTGTTCAATTTCACGATGGAAAACGCACTATTTCTGTGTGAAAAACAAACCAAGGTGATAAGTCATATCACTTAAAAGAAATGATGGCCATGTACGTCAGCATTAAAAAAGTCAACCACAACACTGACGTAATGTCTCAGAAAGAAGTATTTTGTGACCACGGAAGCTTGTTAAATGGGTTAAATCCTTCCTTTGGAAAGCTTTTACATCGTAACTAAGTAGTTATTGCGCATGCGTTCTAGTATTCAGAAAACGGCTGCACTAGTCTTCAAAAACGGCGATCGATCGTAAAGGTGGATCGATCACCTGCTTAGTGTGAAAAGCCTTATTATGCATATTCATTCTTAATAAATTTATGAAAATGAAAACAATTTGAAATTTTGCACATAACAAAGATCATGCTACAACACAGGAAAACGCAGCTTAAAAGGATACAAGTGTGTGTACGCCCAATAAGTAACTTGATTTCCACATACTCTGTATTGTAGAACAACACACATCGGATTGTTATTGAGAAATATGTACTAAAATATATACAAATCAGATACATAAGTATATACAGCAACGGCAGAGTGGATTTGCATTTGTGAGATGTTTGGAGAATTTTCCTTCCCAAAATAACAATCAAATAAAACTAACTACATGTGATGTGCATATCAAATAACGCTGTGTGAGTGTACAGCAATCAAGTATCAAAATGAATTAGTGTCGGACATTTTGCACCCTACACAGGTAGTTGTGTTTTAGTGCCCAATTTGGCAAGATAAAAACAAGGGCTACATCAAAGGTACATTTAATACATTATTTTGCAATCAAGAAACTTGCTAACCTTTTCAGTCTATAAAAATCTTAAGTGTCAAACATTTTGGGGTTATACTCCACACTGGCTAACCATTTTTGAGCAGCTGTCTCCCAAGAAAACAGTGGCATAGCTTTGAATAGAACTTAGACATATTGTGCAATTGAGTGCAGTCATAAAAGGTGCTGTATTGCTCACTTAAATCAGATCAGGGAACTATGATTTAAGTAACCTTACACTAGCTCTTGGTTGATCTCACAATAGCTTTTAGTTACCAAAAAAAATCCATTGTAAACTACTTTAGGCCTGTAATGGTCATGTTGCCCTTTTATGTCTGACCCATGAAAATGTGCCCGACATAGTTTTCTAAAAGCATTTGGTTGAAGGCACCCCAAAAATGGTGCATTCTGACTTCAAATTATGAATTTTTACTCAATTCAGATTGACCAAACTGTCCTCTTGATTTTGGAGCCAATGGGTATAACATCAACTTTATTATTTTTAAGCTGAATCACAGAAGTAGCTCTTTGTAAGGGGAAAAAAATAATTTTGATCCTTGGTAGAAATTTACATGTTTGTAAGTACTTATAGGCTGGTATTCTGATAACTTTAGACCCATGTTTAAGCCAGGGTTAGTCCTACATGAGTGGACCTTTTCCCCTTCTAACATGCTCTAAAAGTGTGCTGTAACAGGTGAGAAATTTCCTTACGGATGCAATGTTATGGCTCATCCATGAGGAATTTTCTCACCTGCTACATTTAACTTTCACAGTTTTTTGAAAGGAAAAAGATCCACTCATGTAGGACTAACCCTCGTTTAAACAGAGGTCTAAAGTTAGACTCTCTTTGAGAATGAATACCAGCCAGTTTTTATACTTGAAACATCTTATGCAATGGCGGAATACAATACAGTGAGATTTTAAAAACCCACTTCACATTCAACTTCAGACACTGTTGCAGAAAATACAGGGTGAGTCAAAAAACTTGACCCTGATTGTGTCCGCCATTTTGAATTTTTAAATAATATATATCTCATATGTGTATCTGAGGAAGGAAGCTTATTTCATTATCTTTAATTTCCTGCAAAGATCATTCCAATCGGTTCAGTATAGGCGAGCTACAGTCTTTCGAATCAAGAATCTGCAGTGAATAAATAGCCTGATTTTCTTCTGGACACAGATTTCCTTCGCTGAACGCCGTTCATTTCATGTGAATCCGTGGACAGAGCAGAAAACCGACTACTTGAATTCAACGAATGTTCTGTTAGCTGGTCTATACCTAACCGATGTGAATGATCTTTGGCAGTAAATTAAAGATAATGAACCCAGCTTTCAGATGATACCAAATATGTAGAATATATTACTTAAAAATTCAAAATGGCGGACACAATCAGGGTCAAGTTTTTTTGACTCACCCTGTATAAACCCTGGGATCTTCTTCAGTGTGACAGGACTTCTGAATCCTCTGAATATTAAACAGGACAAAAGGTGAATGTTTGAGAAGACCACAGTCTCTTACAACATTAGCCTGCTGACACACAATAAAATCAGTTGGTTTATACCTGTTCAAGATTTAGTGGTACTACAGTTTCCGCAAAAGAATCGTGGCCAGCATATTAGATACCTGCCGCGTACATAAAACGTTCAGCGTAAGACACAGCATACATCTCATTTACAGAGCTGTGTAAATACGCCTACACATTACCGCGTTGCTACGTGCGTACCGAGTGTTCCATGCTGGCCACAATTTATTTGCTGCAACTGTAAGTGCATGAAGTTCTTAAATCTCACTACATATTAGCTTGCCCTTTCCCAAAAAAGTCTAAGGCAGTGGTCCTGATAGCAGAAATATGTAGAAACTTATGATATGATTGCCATCTTAGACTTAAAGTGACAGGAGATATTTTTAGGATAAAAATTTCTTTTAAATTTCACTGAATCGGTTGTAGACCACCTACCGAGAACGTTTTGAAGGTATATTGGACTAACAGGTGCAAAAGAAAACCGCAAACCTTGTTTTGAACTTGCCTGCTATCGTAATCGTTCCCTATATCTAATACATTTGTAAGCATTCCAAATATGGTAAAAAAACGGGTTTCGAGAAAAATTGGGGGCGCTTCTTTCTGGAAATCTCATGTCTCTAAGGCTAGACATAATTACGACCTTTAGATTTCAGGTTTATGTGGATGCAGATGTATAAGTGGCATGGTGCCTAACTTTACATGCATCCCGATACCATTTGAAGATGTGTAAAGTTAGGCAATATGCATCTGCATAAACCTGTAATTTTAAAGGTCGTAACTCCATCAGATGGGTAGTTCTGAAAGAGGAAATATTCCTTTGACACTTACGGTGTATGTCTATATTTTGTGGAATATGCAGAAACATAATGCATTTATTTTTTAGCTCATTCTTTAAAAAAAGGCTCCAAATCCAATTACCTGAGGGAGAGATATATCTACTTCTACTTCAATGATATAGCATCATTAACCCTCTTCTACCGAAGGGGGGGGGGGTGGTTACCACCCCCCCCTTCAGGTTTTTTCCCCGGCTTGCTAAAACCCCCTTTTTTGGTGCCAAATTATTTAATGTAATTGTCAATTGACATGTTCCGCTCCTTTTAATCCAAAAACAAACATCCACCGGGGTATAGGTAAGATACAGGGTGATCCCAAAGTGATCGATAGGGGGGGTGGTAACCACCCCCCCTCCGGAAGAGAAGTACCAACATGCCTAACACAACAAAAAAAAAAAAAAAAAAAAAGGAAATATTCCTTTGACACTTACGGTGTATGTCTATATTTTGTGGAATATGCAGAAACATAATGCATTTATTTTTTAGCTCATTCTTTAAAAAAAGGCTCCAAATCCAATTACCTGAGGGAGAGATATATCTACTTCAATGATATA
Organism: Ophioderma brevispina; assembly: GCA_023653785.1. NCBI lineage: Eukaryota > Metazoa > Echinodermata > Ophiuroidea > Amphilepidida > Ophiodermatidae > Ophioderma > Ophioderma brevispina. The sequence continues at coordinate 35,343 of JAMKCH010005393.1, forward strand.
GCATCATTAAAGGATGAGTTCAAAATATATTCTGCTAGAGTTCATATGTACCCCTTCAAAGTTCTACATGTAACAAATTCTTTATTTTCAGCCTTGGGGTAAGGCCGTAAATAAAAAAGTATGTTTCTTGTAGAACTTTAAAAGGAGTACATATAGAACTTCTTCCTTTTTTACTTGACTACAAGCAGATAGCAATGATATTAATATCCATATCACTCATGGTCATGGTGGTACACCTGGCATATAATTCTGGCAGATTTTGGAAAACAAATAACCTGAAAGGTGCTAACATGAGTTAACACATCAGTCTTTTATAAGCAAAATTGGTTTTAGCCCGGAAACATCCTAACATTTTAAGTTTTCCAGTGAGGGGAAATGGTTGTTATGCGGGTTCATTTTAGTTTGAATATTTTGCAAGAGTTCCATATGTACCCCTCTAAGTTCTACATGTAACAAATTCTTTTTTATTATTGGCCTTAGGTTTATGGTATTTTAGGCCATAAATATTTTTTTCCCTGTAGAATTTTAAAGGGGGTTCACATGGAACTTTTTCTGAATATTTTTCATTTCTCAAGAAAGAGGGCCACTGTTTTCATACCAATACATGATTCTTTCAAACATTTCTTCAAAAAAAAAAAAAAAAAAAAAATAATGACATCATTTTAGAGCTATAATAGGGTGTTTGAGTCGCTAAAATTGCGAAATATCAAATTTCCACCCTATATTCAGTATTTTCGTACATTCCTCAACATATGACGTCATGGTGACGTCATAATGGGGATGTTAGTACTTATTTTGGTACCAATGGAAAGAAGAAACTCTAAGCTATCCTTTGGTACCAAATTTACAGGAATCGGGTGTTCAGTAACGAAAATCACAGGGGGGGTGGTAACCACCCCCCTTCGGGAGTTTTGTTACAAAAAATGGCTCAGGTAGACGAGGGTTAAAGGATGAGTTCAAAATATATTCTGCTAGAGTTCATATGTACCCCTTCAAAGTTCTACATGTAACAAATTCTTTATTTTTTTTTCCCTGTAGAATTTTAAAGGGGGTTCACATGGAACTTTTTCTGAATATTTTTCATTTCTCAAGAAAGAGGGCCACTGTTTTCATACCAATACATGATTCTTTCAAACATTTCTTCATACATTGCATTATGTCTTGCTCAGCAAAATTGTACTCAATATAATTAACAGTATTCAGGTTTCCTTATATTAAGGATTTAACAGCACTTCAAAGACATGATAGAGATATTTTACTAGCAAATTTTGTTTTTGAGGTGAGAATAAATAACTATTTTGGCAATTTAAAACAAGCAAATTTCAAAATCTCATTAGGGTGCTTAATACCAAAAACAGTGATCATATAATATTTGTGCTCTGACTTGTATAAGTCACAGATTACATTACTGTGTATAAAAACTGATGATCTTAATATATAGCTCCCTCAATCTTACTTCTCATAATTTCCCCCAAGTACTATACTCTGTTCGAGCTCAAGTTCGAGGGTGACGTCACTATATGTGTTTCTTTTCTTGACCTAGAACACACATGCTAACCTTAAAATTGCAGCATTTATGCACATGAATAAAGGCAGCACAATCGAAATGCTAGAGCAAATGCAGAGTCGCATCATGACTTGAACTTGAGAACGAACAGACTATAATTGCAAGGGGTCTTGCAAAGTAACATGTCCCTCTGTCTTCTGAGTTGTCAGGGATGGACTACTGGGAATACGTGATCAGGGCAGTGGTAGTGCCAAAGGGGTGAACAGATGGGAAAAAAATACCCTAGTTAAGTCTGTTCCCCAGGGAAGAAACATAGACCCAATAATTATGCAAACATTTAAGATTCTTCCCCCTCCCCACCAAAATAATTTTTCTGCCCCCTCAAAAAAAAAAAAAGGTTTCTCTCACCATAAATGAATCAGGGCAATGATACTCCCATGCAGACTTCATGGTTCTCAAGTGATGATACAAATTTGATACCAGGATTCACCAAGGCTATGCAAAATAGAGTACCATTTGGAACTTTAAAAATATTGTTTTTGTGTATGCTTGATTGGAAACACACTAGTTTTATTTATACATATGTTCTGATGTTCTCGGTAGGTGGTGTAGAACACCTTCCGAGAAAATTTCAGAGAGGTTTATAGAACAAAAAAGTCGAAAAAAATACCAAAAACTAAACTGTTTGATCTTGCCTGCTATCCTTATTAGCCCTATTGAGAAACATGCATAAATGAATAAACCAACAAGAACACTACTTGGACTTATCTTATTAAATAAAACACTGCATTTTGGCTTGTTCACTTCAGGCGTTGATTCAAAACATGGAACGGCATTCTAAATCTGAAAAATTGGGGGCACTTTTTTCTGGAAATCTCCTTGTGTCTCCGAAATGCACTTGTAATTTGATTGTGCACACACTGATAACTTCCAACCTTCAGAAGGCAGAGGGACATACAATGCATTTCGCATTTATAATTACAAAGAAAAGCAATTTTCATCTTCGACTCACCGAAAGTAAAGCACTTTTAAACCCACCGAGGTCTACCACCTTTTTAATCTCTAATTGGCTGATTACATGATATAACATAATATAAACCTCTAAGTAACCAAACAAAATAAATCTATATATATTTGTATACAGCTCTAAGCTTTTCTTACCATGTCTCTGATTGGCCAATAACATCATACAACCCTATACATTAACCAATGAAATCATCCGGTAGTGCCTGGGGGTTTGAGTTACTTTAAAGCACCCTGTAAGATTGAGGGAGTTTGCATATCTTGATACATGGTCTCAAATCTTGATTTTATTACAAGTTGTCCTTATCACACTCTTTTTTAAAGAGTCTTCAACAAAAACATATTCCCTGAACCAATACTGTGTTTGGTCATCAACAAAAATAAAACTTTCAACTTAAAACATTTGCACATACTCCCATCATTAAAAAAATGATAATAAAACAAACAAAAAAATAATTACAAATCTATATAACTGCAAAAAAGTCAGCTTGCAGCTTTACAATGCTCATTACAAAATATTACACAAACCACTTCTATAAACCCCCTGAAGCCTACCACCTCTTTTAAAGTATCTCTGATTGGTGCATTGGCATCAATATATCATAAAATAGACACATATCTGTACCATACTTTTTAAGCTTTCCTTGCCATGTATCTGAATGAATTTCAATTTGAATGTTCAAAACATAACAATTTACGATTTCATGATTTCAATAATCCTTAACTGAACACACATGCACCCTGTCCTTATACATTTTAATTTTCTTATAATTTCATAGAAGTGGTTTTAGCATTTTTTCTCAGCAGAGTCAATTGCAACAGTCATATATAATACCAATTTTTCTGAACATGTAGATAAATGTCACAAAATGACACACAGGATGGCTTAAACAAATTGTTCTACTTTTCTAGCAGATCACTTAACCCAGTGACACACAAGCAGTGGCGGTGCCAGGGGGCAGGGGGAAATTTCCCCATAATTTTTCCTTTCCCCTGGTTGCCCCTCCCCCCCAGCCAAAAGAAAAATTGATTTGTGGCAAAAATAAGCTATATGGGGCCAAAAATCAGCAAATTTTGGATATTTTTCCCAAAATTTAACTCCCCCAAAAAAGAAGTCTGGCATCGCCACTGCACAAAAGTCGTCTTGCAGAAAGTTTGACAAAGGAGAACTGCAGTTTTTCATGGACACTTCATTAGAATTAATAATATAATACTGTTTTAATACAAACCGTTGTCACTGAACCTTCATAGAAGCTGGTTTAACATTCCCCTAAAAAGCCAGTTATAAATTTTTTGGGAGGGAAATTACTATCTACCCACAGCAGCCGACAACATCCCGCTGAGCAATTATTAGCTATTGTTATGACGGTCATTTTTTAAATAGTCTCTTCAACAGACATTAGTACAGGGATGTAAGAGGGCCTGAAGAGAAAAGCCTGAATGGCCTGAAAAAGTGTCCAAAACGGGCTGAAAATAAATAAAATTCCCGGTCCCTCAACTCAATATAAAAAGTGGTAACCATGAGAGTTCTAAATTTCGTGGAAAAGGGGTATATTTTTTGCTGTTATCGGGGACCGCGAAATCACGAAATAAGGGGTATTCTGAGCATCTGTCTTCGCGAAATTTAAAAAAAGGGGCATTTCACCGAATTGGTCATGGTCGATCGGTCTTTTTTGTACATAACGCTTCAATGGAATGCTTATCTTTGTTGCATTTTCATTTAAAATCAGTATTGTAATTAATCTAATTAAAGACACAGGATCATCTGGGAGTACAGGAGACACAAAGTAATGTTGATACTTGTATGTTTTGTTCTTTATATGTTAAATTATAAGAGTCATCGAAAAGGGGTGTCTGAAAGTCTTGTCATTGAAAAGCTTGAAATAGGGGGTATTTTTAACCCTAATTTTGTCATCGATTTTGCAAAAAAAGGGGGATAAAATCAATGAAAAATCATTGAAAAGGGGGGTTTTGAAAAATTGAAGAACTCTCATGGTTACCACTTTTTATGTTGAGTTGAGGGACCGGGATAAAATTGTGAAAACTTTAAGTAACTGAAGGCCTGAATTCAGGCTATAGCCTGAAAACTTACATCCCTGATTAGTAGGCATCTGTGGAAATTTGAAATCTGGGTAAGGTTTAAAACAAAAACATATGACCGGGTGGAATTTTTTCTGTTAAACTGTTTCATTCATATGGTATAAAAGGAACCATTTTAGACAGAAAATTCCTACAAGGTCTTTGATTTTTCTTGGTAAATCCAAGTAAATGTCCGTGCTTTCAAATGGTAGCAGTGTGTGACCTAGTGTTGGTGTTATCCATGCACAGTGGGAGGTTGCCAGCTGCTGTTTTATCTACATATCTACATGGAATTAATTTTGTTACAAATAATTGTCAAGCCCCTGTTAATCCACTAACATCCTGGACGGTGCTAACTGGAATATATGTTCCACATTGTTCTGCAGGTAATATGAAAACCTGTACATCTCAATTTGCCTTAGTGTGCAGTAACCTTAAATCAGGGACCACACTGCACCAACCAATTTAAGGCTGTGTTTGCACCAAAATGCTCTATGTATGGCTGTGAGTTCAACCCTATCAGGAACATGTTGAAGTCCTATGCAGTGTATGTTCAGAACTCAAAGACTGCTTTTAAGGGGTCAGATCCAAGTAGCAAACAACTTTTCATTTTATAGTATGGGACACATGTAATTAATAATTCTGTGCTCATAACGTGGAGAAATTATAATTGCTTAATACTTTCTTTTTTAACACAGAGGATAGTTTGCAGTGACCAACAAAAAAAATACTATGGGTAAGCAGTAATGTAGACTATGTTGTTGCTCAATATTGTTTGTTGTTACGAAGGAGCACTGGTTAAGATAAATGCTTGCCTACAGTGCCGTCCTGACTGATGAGTTGTGGTTTGTGGATCCTGACTGTGCTGTGTTTTGTGGTTGTCTACCTAGCGAGGGCGAGGTGGCCGAGCAGTCCAAGGGCCAAAGGTAAGTATGATCAAGCGGCTTGGGTTTGAGCATTGTGAGAGTAGGATTTCTTTGTTACTTGCAAATAGTTCTTGTAATGTCTGAAATGGCATAAACATGCAGCCTTAAAAACAATGTATAGGGATGTGCAATTGGTGCTTGGCTACTCAAAGACTGAGGCGTAGACCAAATAACCAACTGTATAACAAAATCTGTAGTCCTGCATGGGGGGGGGGGGCTAGGGCAAAACCAAGTGTAAATTAATAATAATTAAAATCTGTTTACTGTGTGTTCCCACAATAAAAGTGGCGACTTTTCTTGAAAATGATAAAATGTAACCTCAATTTTTTTCCCAATATCCAGTGCCCAATGGATATGCAGAAACTGCAACAAACTATGCAGTAAAGATATTCAACAATTGGCTGGGTATGTGGAAGCATTGTTAAATTTCTATAGCTGAAAAGATTCTAGGCGTTATCACCTCCACAATTCAGGTTGAGTAACAAAATACCTGTCCTCATTCACAAAACAGTTTACATTATTATATAGGTTGTTGACACTTAGTTTTCTTCTGAAAACACGGTAAATTGAATAGAAATAAAGTTAAGCAATAAGTTATGAATTTTGGTTCTGCACAAAGTTGTTATGTGAGTTTTCTTTCATGACTTTTGTTCATCTTTCTTCCTTTTCAAATAAATGACAAATATGGTCAAAGTTAATTGAACACATGCTCAAGATTTATTTATTTGTGAATGAGGATAGGTATTTTGTGCTTACATCATGAAATATTAAGTCTAAATCAGGGAGGACACCTAAAATCTTTTCAAATGTGTGACAATATAACAATGGCCCTGCACTCCCATATGAAAAGGAATCTGAGAGTTTTTCTCCTCTGCATACCAGGCCGATTGTTGATATCTTTAGCTCCATGGTCTGCCTAAGTCTGTGTGTATCCATTGGTCACTGATATCGGAGAAAAGAAACTGAGATGACTTTTTTCATTTTCAAGAAAATGCAAATTTTATTTGTGGGAACAGCACAGCTGTTTGACCCAGTGCAAATTTTGTCTTTTATTTTAAGAGCAATTTTAAGTAGTGGCGACACAATTTTGACAAGTGTTATAGCTAGGGACATGCAAGAGCTATTACCTCTGCAAAAATCAATTGCGGGAATCTTGCCATATAGGCCTGCAAAGGTCATGATTTGTATGTTATAGCACCCTCTATATGCCCATTCTCCGTAGAGAGACGGGTTAAACTAGATTTTAAAGAAAAATCATATTTGCCCGCAATGAAATTTCGTAAAATTTATATAGGAGGAAGTCAGTGGTACAAATAATCAAAATTAGTTGTCAAAAGTGTGTCGCTGTTGATATATTTTGTTTTATTCTGGTTTTGCCATAATAAATGAGACGTTCTAACAGCTGTGACAGAGGGTTATATGATTGTAATAATTTATTATGAATTTACACTTAGTTTTGTGCTAGCCCCCTAATGGGGACTACAAAACAACAGCAAAAAAGGCCATGCCCATAGTCTATCACGGTTCTAAGAGCCATGTAATACTGCTGATCTTGTGTGTCTACCAGACAAGTCATTCCAGAGCACAGAGTAGGAATCATCCCAGGTCTGTTGCCTTTATCAATCAAGTACGCAGGACTCTTCCAAGCCGCACAATGCTAGACAACCACAGTCACACAGACTACTTCTGTTCCAATGTTTTATAATTACATGAGAGAATTTGTTAATTATCAGTTGTTAATTATCAGTTGTTTTAAATATGGCAAAGGCAACCGAGTTGTGGTTTTCTATCAACTAACTAGACAACTTAGTTTCAAGTTATATTCTATCAGAGCGGTACTCTCCTGATAAGCTTACCTTTATGGTACAGGCTAAATGTACTCAATTACTCAATCATTAAAATTAACAACTACATAGTTGTTGTATGATTTAAGTGTTCTTTCCACTAACATTTACGTCACACCGTGACTCTCAAAATCCTTTGTACGTTAAGGCACATTGTAAAATCTATTTCACTTAAAATGATTGACATTCTGTATCCTTTGTAGGGATTTAATACAGGGGAACTTTGTAAAGTTACAATGAGTTAAAAGGCTATTCTTAACTTATTAAGGTTCACTTGAGTTGTGTTAAGTTTAGTGAACTGGACCCATGGTCTACATGCATAGACTCATCAACAGCCACGTTGCAGTGTGGTGCAAACACATTCAACATTACAATCAATGTAGCTGTAGTTTTAGTCATTAGTATTCTGCGTGTGAATGTATTCTGGTACGCACTGCCTTCAATACAATGGTGTTGTACACAACACCGTGTAAATGGCAAAAAAAGGTGTAACCTGAAATTAGCTTCTGATATTTCAGTCTGCTAAGGCCAGAGATGTAACAGAGGAGTAGTCCCATTTTCTGAAAATACAAAATTCGAACTGACGGGAAAGCCAAATTTTAGCGTAGCATATGGTGGAGCTCCGGCTCCAGAGAACATATTTTCTTAAGTGATTTTGGGGTTCAAGACCCCTTCTCTAAAATAAATTAGTACTTAAAACTTGGGTTTTTAATGCAGTTTTACCTTTATCAATGATACTTT
>JAMKCH010005394.1:0-85569 GCA_023653785.1 Ophioderma brevispina
CCTAGAATATGGAAGCCATAGTTTCAGAGGGAAACAAAAACTAATTAAACAAGAAATCGCCAGTTTTTAATTAAGAGTCATTTTGTACACTAACGAATGGCAATTTATTTGGTGGCATGAAACTTAATAAGATTGTACGAAGCAAGGATAAGCTGCACAGGGTTGGGGATTCTATACTGGGTGTAGGATGCAAGAGCAAATGCTATGAAGTAATAGGACCTCTGTACAAGACATGGATATGTTGCACAGGTTTGGTATATTATGCTTGCTTTGGGATGCAAGATCAACTATTGTACTAGCGATAGGACCCTGTGCAAGGCAAGGGTATGTTGCACAGGGTTTGGCATACTATGCTTGCTTTGGGATGCAAGATCAATTCCTATTCAAGTGACAGAACTCTGTACAAGTCAAGGGAAGGCTGCCGAGTATATTGTGCTGGGTTTGGGGAATATAAGATCGATTGCTGTACAATGATAGGATGCTATACAAGGCAAGGGTATGCTGCACAGGGTTAGGTACACTATGCTGGGTTTGGGATGCAATCGGGCATACTGAGCCAATTGAGCAAAGGGGAGAAAAAATCCCATAGTCATCCTGGTGAAAAGCTGCAACAAGTAGTTCCAGACTGCTGAATTGGATAGAGTAGCGTATTTGGTCTGCTTTGGTTTAATTTAGTATTCTATTGCTATGCTATGCTGGATATACCATTGCTGAATTTGATATAGTGTATAACTGCTAAATTTAGTACAAATAATTTGTTTATGATGTTGCTAACTTGGGTTTGCCACTGCTACTTCGGGGTATGCCAGAGCTGTTTCCATATGCCACTGCTAAAGTGTATGCTACTTTACGAAATCAGGCATGTCACAGGTGAATTTGACATAGTAAGGCGCTGTTATATTGGGTTTGCTTTCAAAGGCCTGTTACTTTTCCAAACTGTCAGGAACACATGGTGATGAAAAAAGGGGCGTATTCAGCATTTCACAATTTTCTGTGAAATAAGAGAAATTGTACCTTTTCAATTGGAAAATTCACACAATTCTAAAAAAAGTGTATTTCTATCTTGATCAGAAAGTGGTCAAGGCAAGGCCAAGCTAATAGTATGGTCTTGTTTTTGGCCAAGGCCTAGGTTAATAATATTTTCTCTAAATCTAGCCCAATATCTTGTTGTGTCTTTCTCAACAACAGCCATAATTTCCGGTCAGATGGAGATTAAGTCAATTCTTATTTCTATTTACCATACTGTACTGAATTTATCATACATCACCTTTTGTTTCAAATGGGGATAAATTTGAAAAATTGTGTGCAAATGGGAAAAAAGTGTGGTATTTAAAAAAAATATCAGAAAAAAGTTTTTCCAACACAAAATAATGCACAAAAGGGAGGGGGGAAATTTCTTTTCACAAGCATGTGTGTCCAACAGTTTGGAGTTTGACAGGCCAGGGGTGTCTTCATTCAAATTGGGCAAGCTGCTACTACACTGGATATGCTACTGACAATTGGGTACCGCTGCAAAATTGGGTATGCAACTATATATATGCAAATTTTGCCTTAAAGTTGCTATTTTTTGGCCGGGTTGCTTCGCAAAACAAATCATGCAAATCTTACTTATGATCTCTTCACAGTCTGTTCCTCCAAATCCATCTTGGCAGAAGCAAAAATATCCAAACCCTTGATTGGGTTGGAGACAAGTGCCTCCGTTGATACAGGGATTAGGATCACATGTATCAACAGGTTGATCTGTTGGGATCAAATCCACAATACATTAATAACTGAATGGCAAAGCAGGGTCATCATGTGCATATACTGTACTGACCCTCAGGGCCGTACGCAGGATTTATTTTGGGGGGGTGCGGGACTTCAAAAAAGTGGACCTTTTTTCGAAAAAGTGGACCTTTTTTGGTAAAGGTGGGCCTAACCCCCTAAAATGGTCCTTTTTTGGACTTTTTGAACATTTTAGCTCCAAAATGTGGACTTTCGTAGCAAAATTTCTCTAAATTTTGGACCTTTTTATCAAAAATTTCAGCAAAAAGTGGACCTTTTTCCCCTTTTGTGGAATTTGGGGGGGGTGCGACCGCACCCCCCCGCACCCCCCCTGCGTACGGGCCTGCTGACCCTAGTATAGTCCCACCTGTTTTTAACCTGAAATTAGCTTGAATTCAGGGGGTGGGAGATAATGGGATCTCCGACCTAACATGAAACATATGAGCATCAACATTTCAATCTTTCAGGACTAAACTTATTCCAAATATTTTCATGTGTCAAATGAGGTGTGTGATCAACAAAGACCTGTAACTGAATTGAAGCATGACTCTAATTAATTTTGTAAAGAATATCACTAGAAGGAACTACCAAAACATTAACAATTGTAACCAAAATTGTGTGTAATCTATTGCCTTCAAGCAAAAAATTATGGTGGGATTATAAAAGGATTTTCTACTATTCTTCAGATTCTTTCTAAACTGGGGGTGGGATTATAATCGAGTATGGGACTATACTCAGGTCAGTATGGTAATATAACACTTCTATTGCTTTTGACAAGCATGTTTTCCTATATAAGACCAGTATCAATATTATTAATAGAAAGAATCAATGCTAATCAATACAAAAGATCAACAAACGGTTAGACCACTGGTCTTCCCTGACCTTCAATACAATAGTCGGATATTACTTTCTTTTGCGTACTATTATTACAATATTGATCGATATTGATTAACCAGTTCACTGGCTGTGCAATATCTGTAAATTTCCTCTACAATTTTTATTTTTTTTTAGCCAAGCACTATGATCCATCAACACATGAGTGGGAATTGGTGTTGCTATTAAACACATACAATATTTAATATAAAATTAGATTTTGACGACTGATATACCCGTACATTATGATAGTTAAAATTTAGCATGTCAGGCTTCTTCTTTGGACAGACAATGTACTTCATAACCTGATTGTGGCAACTGGATCATGAAAATAGTGTTTTAATATAAAATTGGGTTAATCTAGTACCTTATTTCTTAAAGGACCAGACTCTTAAGATGTTATATCAAAATGATGAACAACAACAAGCATGTTAATTTGATTGTACTATAATACCTCATACCTATTTCATACAATATCAGAAATAACTCAATCAGTATGTGTTAATTCCTGGTCCCTGGCTGTCCCCAACCCACGACTGTTTGCATTTGTATGTTAACCATGGTTTCCAAATTTGGCAGCCTGGTGAATACAATGTAAGCTATTGGCTGGATATCAATACCAATGATTTTGGAAGGTACTAACTAAGGACAGAAGGAATCCTCTGTAAATACAGGGTATCATACACTTGTTGGTGCTATTCTAAAGGGATGACAGTTCTTACGAGGTATTTCACAATGGATGCCGGTGAAGTCTGCTGTGCAATCGCAAAAATAATCATCAGGCCCGTTTCCACGGAAACATGTGGCTCCATTTTCACAAGGGCTAGGATAACACGGACCTTCAGAAACAGCTGAAATATGAAGCAAGTCTTGGCCATTGAAATACCATATGTTAATAATTGATTAATTTCTACTACAATTTTTAAATTCACGATTTTAAATGTTGCAAACGGGCCTTCTTTTCAATGGAGTCATACAAACTATGTCTAGTTATTTTATGTTGCAAAGTTTATCCTCAATCTCTCAAGAAGTGAGGGATTTTTCAGACAAGTTACACTATCATTATCCTAACAATAAAAGCTGTAAAACTAATTCTACATGGGAATCAAAGATTTATCACATATCATGTGTGCAGAAAACCACACAATTGAAGAAAGAAGTAATTAGACTTTAACTAGAATTTCGCGGTTCTCGGCTTTTGCGCTCGCTATATTCAAAGAATTTAAGCTGTGGGCCGCCCCATGACCTTTGACCCTGGCACGTGACCTTTGATCTCATCAACATATGAGGGATCACATGGTGCACCTATGACAAAAGTTTGGTTCCAATTGAACTTCAAGTCTTCAATTTAGATCAATTTTACATTTTTAGCCCATTTTTCAACTTGACCTCACATGACCTTTGACCTTTCAACATGACCTTTGACCTCATCAACATATGAGGGATCCCATTGTGCACCTATGACAGAAGTTTGGTTCCAATTGAAGTTAAACTTTTCAATTGAGGTCAATTTAAAAAAAAAACTTAACAATTTTTGACACACACATTCACACAAACACACACACATACACACACACATACACACGCACAACGGATTGCTAAGTGGTCCTGCCAGCTATAGCTGGCGGCCCACAAAAACGATTTGTAAACTATAAGCAAGGGTATTCTGCTAAGTGATATTCTTACAAGGATTCTGACATTCAGAGCCTGTAAAACCTTCGGAGCACTGGCACACATGGCTCTGAGAATTTGCACCTTGGAAACAAACGCCTCCATTTTGACATGGCTGCCGATCACATGGATGAACTGCAATAAAAGGTTAAGAGGTCAAATACATGAATCTTGTTAACTCCCCCCCCCCCAAAAAAAAAAAAACTAATCCATCTTTCATAAAGAGCATGTCTGATTGGTTAGTTATATTATATCTTCATTTCAAGGACCAGTTGAAATGCAGCTTCTAAAGTTCAAGCCCTCTTCAGACCAAATCCTTTCTTACCAGTTTGCTGATTGGCTCAAAAATAATGTAAGTTTCATTATGGCCAATTGGCAAGGGGGTTAACAAAATTTGGAAGAGCAACATACACACATTCATTAGTTGTGCCAATCATGAATCACTATGGCAACAAATTTGTGAGTGTTGTTTTTCTTTCTGTTAACAATTCCATCAACATCGAGCCAATTATTTTTAACAGTCTCAGGAGGAGATTTTTTTAGGATACGAATTTCTCTCAACTTTCACTGGATCGCTTGTAGACTACCTACCGAGAACGTTTCAAAGGTTTATTGGACAAACAGGTACAAAAGAAAACAGCAAACCTTGTTTTGAACTTGCCTGCTATCGTAATCGTTCCCCATAGAAAACCATGCTTTGACTTTCTGTCGTGCACGAAAGAAACTACTAAATCATCATCTTATTACATACAAATGGTGTATTCGGCTTATTCACTTCAGGTGTGATACATTGGTAAGCATTCCAAATATGTTAAAAACCGGGGTTCGAGAAAAATTGGGGGCGCTTCTTCTTGGAAATCTCCTCATGTCTCTTTAAATCCAGATAGTAACTCCATTCCCAAGACAATATGCAATCCACTTGTTGCCATGCCAACACACTTTATCTTCTGGTTGCTTAAGTATCAAACAGCTATCAAATTTTTCACATTTTTTGCATCAAATTCACTCTTCAAAGGCTTATTGCAAAATGATGCAAAAAAGAGCAAATAATTAGAACAAAGGGCTGCCTGGCATCATGTGGGTAGAATGTTCACAAGTTCAAGAGTACGGGATTGTTTGCGCAACCATGAACTGGCAACTCTGTATTTGTACAAGTGTGGGTGGCATGATATTCCAAAGAGACAGGTTGGGTTCCACTAACAGATGTCACTTCATGACATTTCTGGGATTGTTTATGATTTGACAAATTACGTGCATACCCTGGACTTAACTAGTCAAGCTAGCACACAACTAAATGATACACTTGGCAGGCTTGTAATTTACAAACATGTCATACTTGTGGAAATGGTAAGCTGTACCAAACATTTTTTTGAAACCTGACAAAGCTGCAAAATAAAATCCTCATGCAAGTGGTTAGTAATCATTGTGACATTAGGAAATGGTGTTTGATTTTTAAGAACCATAATTATGAGGAATTTAACTGACAAAGAATTGTTTTAGTAGTCTTCGAGTAAAGGCTAGGCATCACCACTTTAAAAGTGAAAGGAGTTGTACCACTTGTTAAATAGAGTAAAGGAGTAGATTATACCCAAGTTAAGGAAGAGTTTGCATGATTGGGAAGAGAATGACAAAATTTGCCAGAGTTAGGCAATGTTCCTGATGGAACATCAGGTGGACGGAATGTATTTGACAAAATTTGTATACAAAGTTCATCACTCAGTGGTTAGAGCCGATATACAGAAAGCTTTTGACGTTGTTGAAGAGGTGGGCAGTAAAGTCTTATGTACGTCAGTTTGAACCACATTGGTTGTCAATTGGGAATGGCATACATGATACTTAAGAAATCAACTTTTTGCAAGTACTGAAGCAGAAGCCCAGGTTCATGGCTCTCCTGTGCTACCGAGCATGTTGTGTCCAATATTAATCAAAGAGTTTAGACAATATCTTACAAATAGTTAACCCTTAACCTTAGATGTTGGTTACAGTGAAACAAGGTGTTAATCTGCAGTGTGCAATTGACCCATCCCTAAGTTTGGAAATAGTGCTGTAGTTGAAGTTGTTATTTTTGTTCAGATTCAGATACATTTCATTTAGAACAATGAAAACATGATCATAATACAAATACAGTCAATATATGATATGACATGATACAATCTGAATCTAAAAATGGGTGCAGTTGTTATTCATGTTTGTTTGATAAAATATTTCTTACTCGTAGACTCTTCACAGTCAACACCGATGAATCCAGTTGGGCACAGACAGAAATAGGAGCCCGCTTGAACTCCTCGCAAGCATGTGCCAGAGTTTAAACAGGGGCTAGGTGTGCATGGATCAGTGACTGTAAGGACACAGCAAAGAACAGAGAACATTGTACAAACAGGTTAACATAAAACCAAAACATCACATGATATGTCACCTGACTTGACACATGATTGGTAATTTCAAAGTAACATCATACAACAAGAGCATGGCAAATACTAACAACAAATTTGAAAATAATCAATTATTGAAACACATGAAAGTAAACATGTAGCTCAAACAACCCTAGTGTTACATGTAAAGTTTATGTACAAAATTTAGTAAATAACATTGAAAGTTAGCTAAACAGACAGATCACTTTTTCCATTTGATTTGAACAGACACTTATTGTCAGTCTTAGCTTTTAAGAAATATATTAGTACAATGCTTCAGAGATGCCAGTGAATATCAAATTAAAATCTTGAAAATGGTGAAAAATCTTGAAAAGTGTGAATTTGAAGGGAAAAAATGACCCAAATAGGGTTGAAGATGGTTGAAAATGCAGAAGTTTGGGAGTGAAAAATAATTTCCTGAAAACTGGAATCTCTGATGCTTATAGGTTGTAATTTGGTATATGTTAGTCAAATGCTAATTGAAGCACTACTGTTAATTTGAGCATTTTCTTCAATACAATTTCTTCAAAGTGTACAAATCTAAAGCATTTCTACAATGGTTACACATTTTAAAATGATTTAAAGCATGATTGAAGTTAAGCAATGGAGTATATAAGCAGCAATCCTTTGAAAAAGTACTGACACACTTTAGGTTAAATACCACAAAGAGGTGGATGATGCTTGAAATAAGATGCTGAACTATTTTATTTGTGAATTATCAGGAAAAGTGTCCCCAAATCCTTGTCTCAAATGTGAAACTAAATAATTAGTTGGTTAGTATGTATGTAGCTGCATTTAGACTGAGTTAAAAGCATTGTTAGTGAGCTTAGAAAAGTAAGCTAATTGTCCAGTATATTATGTTAGCAGCAGTGTTCCAAGATATGGCTCCATCAGAGGACGCTTGGGCAATTTATACCTTAAATAAGCACCTGAGAATCATCTATGACCTTGGTTAGTTGGTTAGTAAATATGTAGCTGCACTTAGACTGTAAGTTAAAAGCATTGTTAGTGAGCTAAAAAATGTATGCGAATCGTCCAGTATATTATGTTAGCAACAGCATTCCAGGATATGGCTCCACCAGAGGGCTCTTGGGCAATCATACCCTAAATGTGCACCTGAAAAACATCTATGACCCAGTACACATATCGCTTATTTTCAACAGACTTGTTAGTCTTGATTTGTGAATAAAAAGTATGTGTCCACACTGCACTCTATTAAGATATAAACATGCACACATTAGCAGAAAACTAATGAACAAACTAATGTGTTAGTGTGGTAGAATTTGTTTACTAATTGCTATGATGATTATTGCTATTTGAACAGAAATACAGCCATGGGATGTCAACCAATATGTATCACTTTGCTTAGTTCAAGGAAGTGTGGGTAGTACATACTACTGATTCGCTTAATTGAAATAAGCAAACTTTAACCAAAAGAAGCTATACACTTCAAAACAAATTAGTTATTTTCATACGGAAAATATGTTAGCGGGGAGCCCACCAAAATATTTGTCAACCTTTTAGCTAAATTTGATTTAAATTGTATGAAAAATTTGACAAATTATTTATGTTTGTTAAAAGGCACTATCTGTGATTCTGCAAGAACAAAATAATTTTCAAATGAACGATGGGAAAACCCCCCTTATGTACATTTTTGTATGACAACATGTTAGAAAGGAAGGAAATGGCACTTCTATACAAATTTAAAAGCCTGCTCAATCACAAATATCTAAAATTGTCCATACAAACAATTTAAGCCAATTTTGACTGAAATAACAAATTTTTACCCTATTAGGGCACTTTCCACTTATCACTTGTAGAGTATGTTAAACCACCTATATATATGGAAAAATCAGATTTTGAATGATTTAATTTTCTGACTTAGCAAATCGCTGATTATACCTTTAATGCCTTGTCAAAATAAGCAATTTGTGAGTACAGAGTCTATGTTAGTATTGTAAAATATTAGGCACAGCAAATGAGGTAAGCAAAACTAAACAGTCATTGAAAAGGCGTTTCCTTACTGAAGCCGTCACAGTTAGTCGCAGTGCTGCCATCTGGACACCGACACACATAACCCTGTGCACTTGCAAAACATGTGCCTGGCCCACAGGGATTGGGCTCACATACAGTGGTAGCTGTTAGGAAAATGTACATAAAGATACATATTACTAAACACACTGCTAATCAAAACAAGACCACCAATGGTGCTGTAGCTCAGCAGGTCATTTATACAGGCCTCTGGTCTGGTGATTTTAGCAATTGATTTGTGACACAAGTAGGGATTTATAGATTTTCAAAAAATGCCCCTTTAATCAGCCCACATGACCCAAACCTGTCAACACCCCATATGGGCCTTGGGTCAGTGGTTCTTCAGAGCATATTTGGTGATTATAGCAATTTATAGCACAGGGAATTTATAGATTTTCAAAGCATATCCCTTTAATCAGCTCATGTGACCTTTGACCCAATTCTGTGAACACCCCATATGGGCCGTTCTTCTGACCAAGTCTAGTGATTATAGCAGTTGATTTGCACCACATGAATAAATTTATAGATTTTCAAAGAAGCCCCCCTTTAATTCCATGTGACCTTTGACCCAAGTCTGTAAAGTCTTGTTTTGCCACTCAAATCAAGGCTTGCTTGTCATTCCAACTTTGAGAGAGCACAATCACACAAGTTTAATTATTAAAATGATATTACAAAGAAAAGCACTGATAAAAAAGGGTTAGTTGGGCATTTTATGAATCAAAAGGCACCCAATTCATGTCATTGGGGATGCTTTTTCAAATAATTCTCAGAACTTTCCAAAAATTTGGGTGCTTTTACTCAACAAAAGAATCTTTTCTTCAAAACAGTAAGGCTCAGTCTGGTTATAGCAAACAAAACATTTTACTGCCAAATTTTGTAATACCAAAGTTGTTTACAAGTTGTGTATCCATCCCTAAAAACTGCAAGTGACATAAGAACTTACAGCGATTATATGTGTATACTGTATACTAATTGTTTAATGTATTCTTACAAGGTGATTGGCAGTTGATGCCCGAGTAACCCGGGGGGCATATGCAGCCATACGTTGTTGCCGTTGTGAGGTTGCAAGTCCCTCCATTTACACATGGACTTGGCTCACATGGCATCGTCGATGGAGCTGAAAACAGTTGAAAAATAGGAGTGTCAGGTTGTCAGGTAGTTACTGTTTACAAGTCAAATGCTAAAAGTGCTCAACTTTAGAATGTTCTAACACAAAAAGTGGCCAATCCTTAGTCTGGCCACCCCTCTGGGGCACAGTCACTGAAAATGTGTGATAGAATCAGAGAACCCTATTTGTTTTGTTTTTCATTCACCCAATGACTACTTCTTCAAAACTTATTTTGAAAGAATTTTGAATAATCTCTCATAAAATTCCCAGGATTCCATCATCTTTTTCAACATTTTCAGATTTCTAACAAATTTGACAACTTTTTGATATTTTCATTTTAAGAAACTGCCCAATTTTGGTAATTCCTCTATGTAATATTGTAAGAACCTAGTCTAGTGTGAAGACTTTGTTGAGGGATTATATGCCTAACTAAATAATGTTCTATACTACCTCATTTAAGTCTTGACACTAGTCTAGCTCGGTGCCATGTTACATGGAGAAAAAAACCCAATTTTATATTTCAGCACTGACCAAAATTTTCAGTCTCAATCAATGATGCCCATTTTCGGAGGCCACATTTCCAAATGATCACCTTTTTGGGCTTCAAATCCCTCATTGAAAGTTACCTTGGTTTTGGCATCAATGTCACTTCCAAAGTTGAGTGTCTCCCACAGGGCCAACTCTAGTTTTGTGAGTACATGCCTAATCATAATGGTTAGGTATTCTAAATCCCAGAGGGTGTTTTGAATCAATCCCAGCATGCATTGCAATGCACCTATACTGTATTGTACTAAACACATGTCAGTACTTAGGGATAAAATGTATTCTAAAGTTAAAGAACCATGAGACATTTAATTATTATGCTAAAAAGTACCAAGTACTAGTGCTTTATGGGCTAAAATCAGTGTAAAAGTCAGTGTTTTTATGTGTTAAGAATAGAATTTTAGCAGGATCACATGACCTAATTGAGGTGAAATTTCCCAAAACTGGTGCATTGTGGGAGAGACTCAATGTACCCTCTGTCTAAATCCTAAGCAAGTCCATTCAAAGTTTTTAGTCATGTATAAACACTTCTAAAACCTATTTTCTAGATTTTGTTAAGAACTAAAAGATATTATCTAGATTTTGTTAAGTACGAATGGCATACGCTGTTCTATATTAGCAAACTACTCAAAAACTGCACACAAACTAGAATTTACAGCTGCCCAACTATGGCAAAAAAATATACTCGCTGTTGTATTAGAGCAAAGTACAATCAGAGTAATGGATATAATAGAATCATTTGGCGATTTAAGGATAGAAATATATTGCCCCGTCATAAATAGGACTGGCTAAGGCTGTAGCAGAGAAGAGAAATATTGAAATCTAGCTTATTCAAAGTGCTGACTCGGTGTTTTATGCCACCATGCTAGCAACAATGTGCAGCAGCATTTATAGTCTTCTCCAAAAGCCATAATAGCTTAAAGGTGCTTATTCCGATTTATGTGTATTGTGTTCTCTACTTGATATGAGAGCCTGGCACTTGCACATACACCCCATCAAGTACCGTGGGAAACAAACATGCGGTTTTGATGGTAGACGCAATAATGCATGTTGCAAAGCCCTATTCAATACTGTGCTAATATTGATGGTTAACCACTAAACCAGATTTTTTGTTTATATCTTGGGAATGAAATGGATTTGAGGGCTCACATTTCAGGACGACAATGAGAAAAATACGGCCTTTCATCTGATATCAAAATCGATACTACTTCCGGGTAAATCGGGGGGGGGGTCCCAAAGACGATCGGAACATCTTTAAAAATATCAAAGCAAGGATTTCACAACCATTTGATATAGCAAAAATTCAAGCCATTCTGTTCCACAAACCACTCAAGAACTTTGCCCTTGAAGCTGGACTACATCTGCCGAGTATAAACTAACTATAGCAGGCAAGCATATATGTAGATAAAACACAGACAAGCAAAGAGCTCAAAAAATGTTGTAATTCCATAGAAGCACTTTTCACTTTTAGGAACGACATTATTTTCCAGTGACCTCTACATTGCATAACACACCTCAGCAGTGTGGTAATCTGATCTATCCATTACATTAAAATGAGAATAGCACCAAAATGGGATTCGAACCAGCAACTATGTTTCCATTACAGTTATCCAATACCAAGATGCCAATGTAGGATTATACACTTTCCTGAACTTTTCCACAACAGCAGAAGGCAAGAGATCACAGACAAACCATTATTATACAAATTCTACTGACTACAGCAACCAAGCCCAGTGTGTAACATGAATGCTACAAGCTAGTGTAGTTACTAACTCTGGTCTAACTAGTAATGCAGTGATAGTATACCTATAAACCATGGTTTAATCCAGTTCTAATCGGGATTGAATAGATTAATAAACCTAGAGCTGGTGCTGTGCATGAGCAGGTGAGCAAACATGCTACAGTTATGCAAGTGATTTGTGATTTTGAAAGTCGTGCAAAGAACAAGCAGTTCTCGAACCGCTGGTTTCACCTGCTTTAGCAATCCACCTTTCCTTCATTCTTATTTTGTAACTTGACCTCAGATGACCTTTGACCTTTGCAAATGACCCTTTACCTTATATGAAAAGTTCACATGTTGCATGTATGGCCCAAGTTTGGTTGCAATTGGACTTGAACTGATTATGCCAATTTGATGATTTCAGCCTATTTTATAATTTGACCTTATGAACTTTGACTTTGGTATGCGACCTTTGACCACATCATCATATGAAGGTTCCCAAGGGGCATCTATGACCACCAAATTCTGTAGCAATTTGACTTTTAGTTGAATGAGGCCAATGTGATCTTTTCAGCCCATAACTTGACCTCATATGATCTTTAACCTTGATCACATTATCATATGAAAGGTCCCAAGGAGCATCTATGACCCAATTTCGGTGACTTTTACTTCTTGAATGAGAAACTCTCCAAAACTTTAACCTTTTGAGTACTGGTAGGTGTCGCCTCCTGCAATCCTTGCAGGCGACACAATAAGAAATTATGACATATGAACTAAAGTTGAAGTATTTATTCTAAAATGTATATGTTATGCAAATTTGCAACTTAAATTTCTTTATCACTTTTTGTGAGCTACATTCTCTATGAATGATAGCTATGTGCCTAGCCTAAGCATAAAAATTTAGAGATGTCTGCCTATGTGTGGTTAGACTGTGCTGGATATTGAACCAGATCTTCCAAACTGAGGTCCCAGGTTCAATGCCCAAGCAGGACATCTCAAACTATTTCCTCTTGTTACTATGACAGCAAACCCATTAAGCATGAAACAACACGCAAGCTATTCTTCAAGTACGAATAAGCATTTTCTCTTCAAAATTCTTACTAGGTATTTCGCAGTGATTGCCGACAAAACCGGCAGGGCAAACACAAAAATAATTGCGGCCTCCGTTGGCTACAATGCAAGGAGCTCCATTGGCACATGGGCTTGGGTTGCAAAGATTGCCCGATGATATGGCTGAAAAAATTTTACACAGAGACACAAAAAAGTCAGAAAACCTCCATAGTCCATACATTTCAACAAATAATTTAGCAAAGTTGATATGCGCTCAGAATCTATCGTTTCTTGAACAAAACATCTCTAACTTTCTCTGCAAAAATCAAGTGGCCAAGACAGCTACTTACTCACATATATAGTTTGTTAAAGGCATACCACACATGTACATACCATGTGTACGTATACTTTGCAAATGTGTTGAACAATAATTAAACCTTAACTATAAACCCAATTCTAACCCTAACTCCGAATTCTTCAGTATGTACATGGTGCATTTCGTAGATGCCACCCCAATTAAGGACAGTGTCAACCCTGAGTTTCCGAGTATCTATTTTGGTTTGTAACTTTGCAAATATTTGATTATTGTATGTAAAAGTATACATTTCTGGAAAGAAAATTGGACGATGAACCCGATGGTGGCATCAGATTAATGTAAAACTTTCCGTATTTTGAGAAAAATACTAAAAAAACATGATTTTGCCCCAAAATTTTCAGACAGCATAACAAAAACAATTTGAATTTTCATGATTTCTTATGTTATTTTTTAGAAACAAGACAAATTTGTCTAGGAACGTTTCTTTTCATTTCTTTTAAATAGAGCTTACTTTTCGAAATATTAGGAAAAATGTCAAAAAGTGTGATTTTTACTTTTCTTTTCCAAAATTTGAGTGTATATTGGAGATTATCTTTAGTTAGAAATCGAAAAATTGAGAAAACCGTTCCTAGAGAAGACCGATTGCTATCGTAGGAAAGTTAAACATTACCTTTTACTTTGGTATTTTTGGAGATATCTTGTCTGAAAATTTGCCAAATTTTGCGAAAATTGAACATTGCGAAAATTGAACATTGAGAAAATCTGTGTTTTAGTAAAAAAGTGACTTTTCACGCCAATTCAAGCTGTCTCTTTCTCAAATAACTTTATCTTTGAACTCCAAAATTGAGTATTTTGTGCAAGTGATAAAAATACATCTTTATGCACTATTGAATCAAACATCTTTTGTCTCCAACTCCAGAAATCAGAAGAAATTGAAATATCATCTGGTCTAAATTAGCGCTTTGTTTACATTTTCAAATATTGTTTTTCGTTTTTCCAAGATGCGTTCGCACAATAAGTACATTAAAATACGCGTACGCTTCATTACGCAGCAAAAATTCACCGCGCAACGCGATGCTGCGCCTTGCACCTGACGGCGTGAAATGTGCTTAAATTCCCGCCGTTAAGACCATGTGGTTTTGTGACTTTAAATGGTCAAATAGCTGTTTTAAATCGGCAAAAAATACAGCCCAGGATTGTCTGCATTGGATAACCTTTGTTGGTAACGATAGAACACAGGTTGATGTTAAAAATGGTGCAAAAATCAGAAATTTGTGTAAAAACAAAAGCACTAGGGTTGACACTGCCCTTAACCCACCGAGTGTTGTGAGTACTTGATCCATCAT
Organism: Ophioderma brevispina; assembly: GCA_023653785.1. NCBI lineage: Eukaryota > Metazoa > Echinodermata > Ophiuroidea > Amphilepidida > Ophiodermatidae > Ophioderma > Ophioderma brevispina. The sequence goes on from JAMKCH010005394.1 coordinate 14,834, forward strand.
GATGGTACTCCAAATTGTTAATGACAACTAAAATAATAAGTGCAGTCTTACTTATTAACCAAAAATGTCAGCCACTTTATGTAATTGTTATGTAATGATCCTTAAATTGGGTTAAAACTTTTCACTACAGTGCAAAGATACCAAAAGTATCAACATTATGAATACCACATAAAAAACTCACTGGCAATTTTAGAATAGCAACTATTTTGAGGGAAATACATTGGCTTAATTGCTGCAGTCACCCACAATTCTGTCGCCTAAAACTACTTTTTTTCTTTCTAGCTTGTTACAAAAGAATGCCAGCAAAAATACAATTTATGGTGTTAACAATTCTTATTCTTATGGGTTTGACAGTTGGTGCCAGTAAAACCTGGAGCACACTGGCAAAGGTAGGTGCTGACCCCACCGTTGCCATGGATACACGTTCCTCCATTCTGACAAGGTGCTGCAAGGCAGGCGTTTACTGTAAAAGTTCGTTAAAACAGTACAAAATCAATGACCGGTAATACACAGATTTCCACACCTGTAAATGTAAATATGCTTGCATCAAAGTCAGGCGTGATTTTCAAATTACTTTATAGTTATATTTTAAAATAAACGTAAAACAGAGCACAATTTTGAAAGATACACAAAGAGCGTATAACAAATAACAATTTTGAAGGAGTCCTCTGGTCATCTTAATTTATAGTTTTCAGGCTCTCCATGCACTTTCCCTGGAAAACAGTTGTCGTATTAAATTTTATAAGATGTGGCAAAACATGACAGAACAACAGCATTATTTAACACAATGAAGTACATTACAACCAGGCCCGTATGCAGGGGGTGCGAGGGGTGCAGTCATACCTACAAAATTCCACGAAAAGGGCAAAAGGTCCACTTTTTGTTGACTTTTTTTGATAAAAAGATCCAAAGTTGACAAAAAGTCCACTATTTGGTGATGAGATGTTCAAAAATTCCAAAAAGGACCACTTATAGAGGGGTTAGGTCCACATTTACCCAAAAAAAATCCACTTTTTTATGCCGCCCCCTCCTCCCAGTAAATAAATCCTGCATATGGCCCCTGATTACAATAGCTAACATCAAAAACATATTGAAACAAGTTGAGACTGAAACTTTGTAACCAGCACCTTGAGAAAGAAAGGGAAAGAATGTTAAACGTTAGTATTGAGTCGGATAAGAAAATAATACACCCAGAACTGAAAAAAGGCAGTTTGCCTAAAATAGGCTTGTCAGAAAATTGCCAGCGAGCTACGTACAGTAGTTTCAACCCCAGGAGCGCCATACTCATTGTACAGACTTTCAGCACGTGCTTGGATGTGCATGGTCCTATTCACTGTTCACTGCAACTGATAGGCGGCACTGGGTAACAGTGGGGGGGGGGGGTGGGGTGGGGGGTTTCTCAACACAAATGACCATACAGGGACGTGCCACCAAGGGGGTGAAACGCATTAAAACCAGTCGTCCGTGCTGGGCGCTGACATTTTGAATATTGCCACGGAATAATTTCAGTTTGGGTGCTTGTATACACACATAATGTCACTTCGATAAAAAACAATCCCGCCAATTTGATGTGGGTGCATTGGGTGGTTAAATTTTGTCCTACCCATGGCCACACAACGAATGAAATGACACATCAGTCGTTTTGATTTAAATCACCACGCCTCAATGAATACATCTTTTCACCTAAGCGCGCATTGCATTATGAGAAAAAAGAGTATCTGAGCACAATGACCCAGGTACACCTGGCCACCTCTAACACATACATTAATTTGTATCACAACCGATTAGTGTATATGCAAAGCGGCACGGACAGTATGTGGAGAAGCGGAGGCAGCCATTGCTTTCTATTGTTGGTCTCTAGGTTTTCTTTGTGGTCGGCAAAAATGCGAGACGGTGAATTCTAAATATTACGTAGCGTTTTGCCTCTCTATCTATATAGAACCTCTTTGCGTGCCACAGACATCGTCCCATTTTCAGCCTTCTGGTATATCAATGACCCATTTTTCATGCCAATTTTGGTATAGCAATGGGTCATTTTTTCAAATTTTCTCAAAATTGTTGAAAAATTAGTCAAATTTTCTCAGATTCTGAGGCCAAAATTTTCCAATTTGCTTAAAATGTCAAAATTTGTGGTGAAAATGGCAAAATTGGGTGGTAAATTTGGCCCAAAATTTGCATCTCTGCTATAGCTATGGTCCTGTTTGGCAAAACTGGTATAGATATTGGTCCTACTTACAGAGTCTCGGAGGCACGTCCTACCCAAACCAACATTGAGAACCCCCCGGGCACTGGGTATACGCGCGCGCGTCATCACTTCATACTTCAAGACAAGACAAAGTACGCCTGCCTTCATACAGCATTTGTGATTGCCTATTTACATCATACACTGATTTCAACAACCACTTGAAATGCACCTTCTGAATATCTAAATGCTAGCCCTCTTTAGCCCTACCGCCATTCTTACCATGTCACTGATTGGCTAAGAAATAGCGCAATTTCCATTGTGACCAATCGGCAGATAGTACTCATAGGTTGGTATTCTAAAGGGAGTCTAACTTTAAAACAGGGTTAGTCCTACAAGAGTGGACTTTTTTTCCCTTTCAAAATACTGAAAGTTAAATTAACAGGTGAGAAAATTCCATGGGCCGCAAAGCCCATCATGCCTCATGGATGGGCCGCAAAACCCACCATGAGGAATTTTCTCATTTGTTACAGCACAATTTTAGATTAAGTTGGGAGGAAAAAAGGTCCACTCATGTAGGACTACCATGGTTTAAATCCGGGTCTAAAGTTAGACTCTATTTCAGAATACTAGCCATAGAGGCTAAGTACAAGAGACCTGAAAGGGCACGGTTCAGGTTTTTGGTGAAGATAAAGTTAATGATTCTCTTTATATACAGATAGGGATTTTGATTAGTTTTTGACTTAGTTTCATTTTGAAAAGGAGAAGTTTAGTTGGTACTGTTTCCAGTAGGAAGCACTTAATCACCTGATTAGTTTTAAGCCAGTGAAGATGACTGGATGGATAGTCTAATGAGTAGGGATTTTGGGAAATTATAATGAGTAGGATTTTTGATGAGTGTGAGTTAGGAATTTTCATTTTTTAGTACATTTGTGGGCAAGCGGCCCCGGGCAAGAGGTTAGTTGAGATAAGAGAATTTCTTGGACATGACATATGTGTGCATAGTGTCTTGAATGAACTGCGTCTACATGCAATTCAACAGTACTTTGTTTTGGCAGGGAAGCGGAGTGACATAGTAACATGTCCAAGAAATTATGAGCAGAGTACAGTTGGGTAAAAGCTTTAATTTGGTTTAGCTAAAGGTGGGGAAGATAAGCTTAGTGATTGAACAGTATAACAAGTAGGGATTTTGATAAGTCTAGGTTAGGGATTTTCATTTTGAGTAAGTTTTTCGGGTAAGAGTTTTAGTTGAGGTAAGAGACACAAATTAGTTGGGTAAAAGCTTTCATTCTGTTTAGCTTTAAGGCAGAGAAGATCGGCTTATTGAACAGAATAATGAGTAGGGATTTTGATAGTGTGGGTTACGGATTTTGATGAGTCTGAGTTAGGAATTTTGAGTAAGTTTGAGGACAGGTGGTTTTAGTTGCGGTAAGAGACACTTAGTTGGGTAAAGCTTTCATTAGTTTTATCTTTGAGGCAGTGAAGATAGGCTAAGTGTTTGAACAGTATAATGAGTAGGGATTTTGATACATCTGGGTTAGGGGATTTTGTTGAGCCTGAGTTAGGGATTTTCATTTTTAGTAAGTTTTAGGGTAAGAGGTTTTAGTTGCAGTAAGAGACATTTAGTTGGGTAACAGGTGTTTTAATGTTTAGGTATGATGAGGTTTTATCTTGGATAAATGGCTCATGTATGAAATGGTTGATTAATCCAAGTTTACGCAAATAATTAAATGCTATTAAAGTAAGAAGTGTTATAAATAAGTTGCATATGTATGTTATCAGTATTCAGCAATAGTTTCTTCCCAATATATAAGATCGGCACAATGTTAATAAATCCCAAAATATTTGAATTATAAGCTTACAAGAAGTTTCACAATTTGTGCCTGTATACTCTGCAGGACATCGACAAAGGTACCTGGAGCCTGATCCGTCTCCTTGGAAACAGGTGCCGCCATTTAAACATGGACTAGAACTGCAGGGTTCATCTGGGGGTACTGAAAATTGATGTCAAAATCAACAACTATTTCCAAGCAAAATTTACTTTGAAAAGAGGGAGGAAAGAATTGGTAATTATAAATACAAGTTACCTGCTCCCACAAAAAAGCCATAAGTCACAAATATGATATTTAGACAATTTACTCCATATTTTTTGGTTTTATTATAAGTTCATGAGTGCACAACTTCAAAAACTACTGCAACATTTTGAGCTAACTTTTTAGCTATACTAAGAAGTGTGCATGAAAAAAACAATATTTTCCATAGACTTATGTAGTTAATTTTGGAGAAGATGTATATTTTAATATAATGGTTTTATTGCCAAACCCCCAATTTTTTGTCTTGAAATTTTCATTCATATCATTCAAATTATATTTATGTGAAGATTGCAAGGAATATTATGGCATGAAATTGACCCAAATTCCTTAAAAAGCTTTCCAAATAGAACCAAAAAATAAAGTTTGTTTTTTCCATTTGCAAGATGGCCACACTAAATGCTACTTACATTAAGATAATGAAAAGATCAATTTCAATTAGGCCTAATTTCTCTTAATTCTTTAGTGATTTTATGCCAGCCTTTTTTACTCAATTGTGAGTTTCAGTACATGCTCCAAGGAAAAGGCAGTTCTTTTTTTTCTCTCTCTCTTTAAGAAATTTATTAATAACTTTTCAATATTAAATCAACATCTTACTGGGTATTTCACAGTTGGCTCCCGTGTAACCAGTGGCACACTGGCACAAATAAGCATTAGGATTGCCGCTTAATTGGAAACAGGTACCGCCGTTAATACAAGGTGTTGAAATGCATACATCCACTGAAAAGTAGTAAAAATTGTTGAAAAATATTCATCAAGCCCACACATATCTTCAACAAAATAGGTCAGTCTTCTTTAAAAACAAGTTTTATTAAGTCATAAAACTCACTGGCCAAAAAGCAAAGGTGGTCAAATCGGTCAGGACTTTTTCTTTTAACTTTTTGTACATCCCCCAACATTACATAACATATTCCTCCATTAAAATCTGGTAATGAGACAAATGGATTCACTTAAAAAGCTTTAAAATAAGAAAAAAAAAGATTGGTCTCTATTTCATTTCCAAGTTGACCACACTAAATGCTACTTGTATTACGCTATTGAAAATTACTAATTAAAATATTTTCTCATTTACATATTTTGTTAATATTTTTTTTCTCTGTAAAGTGCTAACTTGCTTGATTGCTTAATCAACATCTTACTGGGTATTTCGCAGTTGGCTCCAGTGTAACCAGCGGCACACCGGCACAAATAAGCATTAGGATTGCCGCTTAATTGAAAACAGGTACCACCATTTATACAAGGTGTTGAAATGCATACATCCACTGAAAAGTAGTACAAATTGTTCAAAATATTTACCAACTCCATACATAGCTTCAACAAACGGGTCAATCTTCTTGAAAGTAAAGCAGCCTCACTGACCAAAAAGCAAACCTGGTCCATTGGTCATGATTTTTTTTGGGGGGAAGGGGTTATTTTCCTGCATTTTAAACACGAACACATACACAAACTTGGGCTTTTTTGTTGTTGCAGATTTCCATCTAAAATTTTGAAAAATATTGTGTGTGTGTGTGTTATATTTTAAAATTATAACAAAAACATTTTGATACGTGCTTTTAGCTAGGCTCTAAGCAAAATTACTTTTTTAGAATTAAAATTATAACAAAAACATTTTGATACATGCTTTTAGCTAGGCTTAAAGCAAAATTACTTTTTTAGAATATGGGCCAAAGTATTTTTTCAAGTCTTATTAAGGTACTTTCAGGTACTACATTTTTTTTTTCTGAGGTGGATACTAAAATTGGTAGGATAGTTTTGTAGACTTGGATAAAGACTAGGGGATCACCAGGTACAACAAATAGCATGGGTAGTAGCGTCATGTCATAACCTACATGATGACCAAATTTAGATGCAATAGCTTTAACAGAAAAAGAAATTATTTACTTTTTTGTGAACAAAACATTGTCATTTCATAAGCTGGATTTTGCTGTACAATCCATTCAGGAACTGTTAGTTAAAGGGATTAGCAGCGATAATGCGAGAGAATAAAAAAAATGTGGAAATGCATTTTTAAACTTATAAGGGATAAGTGTGTACAATTCCATATAACTGCTTTAATGTTGAAACAAACCACCAAATAGTGAAAAAAATGAAGTATTTGAGGATATTTGTCATACCGTCTCCCGCAAATAGACATACAGTGACGGCATCTCAAAATCTGCACTAAACAGCTGATTGTGGTTTACACCAGTACAAAATAACCAAAGATCAATAATGTTTGTATTTGAGGTCAAACTGTATTGATCATGGTGCACAATATCACGCTGAAAATCTGTGATATACAGCGGGAAAGGCTTTTTTTGATCTCAAGTCGGAATTTTGATACGCACATATAGAAATTACAGAATCAGATAAAAAGTACTGCCTTGTCTATAACCCTAACCCTGATGTCGGTTTCTAGCCTATCTCCCGGAGGAACTGAAGGAGTGAGGGAAGAGCCCCATGACCCGGGATAGCACGCTACGGCGGTGTCGCTGGCCCGGCCAGCAATTTCGTGCCCATATGAGTCTTGGTTTGATGACGTCATCGCTACTTTCTGGACTTAGTGCATTTTTCTCAACTAACACAGTGAGTTTTGGTGAGATTTAGCTGTGCTAGGGTTAATACACAGATTTCAAGTTCAAGAAGCCGAACCACGTGCAGGTTATGTTCGTATATCCATGCCAGTAACAAAAATATAAAAATATGAGTTTTAATGATTTTTTTCGATGTTTCGGATTAGCAAATCACTGCTAATCCCTTTAAGTACTCTTAATTAGATTTTTTATTTAAACTACTTTCCACATGGGCTTTATAACAATCTTACTAGTTATCTGACAAGTGGGTCCTGTAAAACCAGCGGCACACTGACAAAAATATGAGTTATCTCCGTTCAAAACAGGGTTGCCACCATTTAAACATGGATTCGCAGAGCAAGGTAAAACTGGAGTAGCTAGCTGAGAAATGCATGTACAAACTATTTTAATTGGGTGAACTAGTATCATATATTATTTCTTTATTTATGAGAAAATAGGACTAATTCAGTTGATGATTGAAAGGGCATGTTTGTATTCTAATATTTCTTGAGAATCTTACTAGGTGTTTGGCAGTGTCCCAGTAAAGCCTTCAGCACACTGCAGAAGCGAAATAAGCCAACATTGCCTAGGTGCAGGTTCGCACATTTTGACATGGATGTGAAAGACAGGCATAACTACAAGAGAAGAAGGAAATTATTTATTGGGGAAAAAATATGCTTTTCAAAATGGTTTAACGGAAACATACTTAAAGCGGCACTGGCACATTTTCACAAAATATGATTTCTTTAAATAGCTCTCAAATGAATAGTCTAGGTCATTGGAAGAATAGCGATACATTTAACCATATTATTTTGAAAAAAAAACATACTCAAAAAAACAGATAGGGATGTCAATAAGAGGTTAAAGATATGCAGGTAATTTGTAGGCTAAACTTTAAGTTTTCCATTAACTTTAAAACAAATGGTCATCTCAAACCGCTATCATGCCTTTACTCATTGATATTAAACCCACAAAGGTCCAGACCGGTCAAACAGGGTACATGATGTGGGAAACATGCATATGGCGTGTGTTTTCTTGTGTTTCAATGCCATTTCGTCGTCTGCTGAATTAATGGCACCGCGCGACATTAATTATAAAATCGTTGTGTTTACTATTAGGACGCTGATTTGGTATTAGTCATTTCAGGTGAGGGCTAGTGTAATATAAAAGCTTTTCAACCATCAAAAATATCAATTTTGAAAAATCATGAGGTCGCACTAGTTTTCAAAGTTTGCCGGGTCTCTTAAAGCATCAATTCCCCCCCCCCGAACCCACCCCCCCCACCATGTATTTTAGTTTCATCCTAAAATAGATTGTATCCTTTAATTACAAGTTTTAAGAAGTCATGACCCTGAATTCTCATATATAAGGTCATTTGGGATAAAATCAGTTTTAATTTAAATCTTTGGCTACTAAAAAAATAATCTTTCATCATCGAATCATATCCAATAGACAATGCATTATGGGGATTGAACAAACTGATTGTTATATTCTTTTTTAAAAAAGAATGATTTATGGGGAAATAAAGCAGCAGCTTATGTTACCTTTAAGTCTTACTTAGATGCATTGTTATGGTTTGTAGTGACAATCTTATGAAATATGCCAAATGAAAATAGGTTATGAAAACCACAGAAATCTCTTACTCGCGATTTCACAGTTTGTTCCTGCTAGGCCAGGTGTACTTGGCACCGATAATTGTTGCCTAATTCAGACACGTTGCACCATTTTGGCAAGGATTTGAAAGACATGGTAACACTGGAGAAAAGGGATAAAATGTACAATTCTTTTTAAATATTTTCCTTGTTTCGTTACTCTTTACTTTCAGCATTAAGAAAAATTTTATATTTTAAGACCTCTCAGTATGGTATTAAAGTCTAAGTGAAAGTATTTCAGCTTGAACAACTTTTTTCTTTTTATAATAGATCATTCTAAATCTTACTAGGTTTTTGATGTGGGGTTAAACCAATTGAGGAACGGTTGTCTGCCACCCCATACGGAAGGTCCTATTGTTTTTGCCCGACCTAAACCAAATCAGACATATTTTTTTTCGGCTTGGACTACAACATTTTACAAAAACAAACTTTTACAGCACCAAAGAGATTTTAGCTGACAAAAACGATTCAGTGGCAAAGGACTCAAGGTATTACTTAATAAGATGAAAATAAACTTGTATTCACTTGAGCAATTTCTTGGAATTCTTACCAGGTGTTGGCAATTGGTGCCCTGTGAAAACCAGTTGCACACTGCAGAAATAAGAGTTGGGCCAGTCAGACAAGTTGCCACCATGTAAACATGGAGGTTTGGCCATGCACAAGTGTATAGGTACAGCTAAACTAAAATCAATGAGATAGTAGTATTGAAAGAGGTTCATTGAATATTGCATGAATATGTTATAATATGGGCCATAATTTCTTACACATATAACAACGCGCGTATTAATAACAACTGAAAAACTAATAGGTCAACCATAAATATGTTCATGAATGAGTTTTCAGGCTACTTAAAACTTTTTATCATATCAATGTTGTAAGTTATTAGTTGCTGGAGATTTTAATTTCCATATGGATGTTCCTAATGATCCTGATAGAGTTAAACTTAATGATTTACTAGAAACATGCAACATGACTCAGTTTGTGAAAGATCCGACCCACATGAGTGGTCATATTTTGGACTTGGTTGTGACTCGCACATCTGATAGCTTAATTCACTCAGTTCAAGTTGGATCCTTCTTCTCTGATCACTGCACTGTTCACTGCAAATTGAATTTGAACAAGTTTGGAGAAATCAGACTACATATCGCAAACTGAAAGCGATAAATCATGCTGATTTTCATTGTGATATAAGAAATTCTGAACTTATCACAAACCCCAAGTCTGAACTCTCTGGACTTATTGATCAGTATAATGAAACTTTTTATTATAGTATAATAGATCATTCTAAATTCTTACTAGGTTTTTGATATTAAACAATTGAGGCAACGTTTTCTACAATCCCATCCCAGAATGTCCTATTGTTTTTGCCCGACCTAAACCAAATCAGACAATATTTTTTTTCTGCTCTGACTACAACATTTTACAAAAACAAACTTTTACAGCACCAAAGAGATTTTAGCTGACAAATACGATTTCAGTGTGCAAAGACTCAATGTATTACTTTAATAAGAATTGAAATAAACTTTTATTCACTTTGAGAATTTCTTGGAATTCTTACCAGGTGTTTGGCAATTGGTCCCTGTGAAACCAGTTGCACACTGGCAGAAATAAGAGTTGGTGCCAGTCAGACAAGTTGCACCATTTAAACATGGGTTTGGCATGCACGGTGTATCAGGTACAGCTAAATAAAATCAATGAGATAGTAGTATTGAAAGTTCATTGAATTAATTGCATGAAATGTTATACTCTGGGCCATAATTTCTTACACATAACAAACGCGCGTATAATACAACTGAAAAACTAATAGGTCAACCATAAATATGTTCATGAATGAGTTTTCAGGCTACTTAACAACTTTGTTATCATCTCAATGTAAGTTATTAGTTGCTGGAGATTTTAATTTCCATATGGATGTTCCTAATGATCCTGATAGAGTTAAACTTAATGATTTACTAGAAACATGCAACATGACTCAGTTTGTGAAAGATCCGACCCACATGAGTGGTCATATTTTGGACTTGGTTGTGACTCGCACATCTGATAGCTTAATTCACTCAGTTCAAGTTGGATCCTTCTTCTCTGATCACTGCACTGTTCACTGCAAATTGAATTTGAACAAGTTTGGAGAAATCAGACTACATATCGCAAACTGAAAGCGATAAATCATGCTGATTTTCATTGTGATATAAGAAATTCTGAACTTATCACAAACCCCAAGTCTGAACTCTCTGGACTTATTGATCAGTATAATGAAACTTTTTATTATAGTATAATAGATCATTCTAAATTCTTACTAGGTTTTTGATATTAAACAATTGAGGCAACGTTTTCTACAATCCCATCCCAGAATGTCCTATTGTTTTTGCCCGACCTAAACCAAATCAGACAATATTTTTTTTCTGCTCTGACTACAACATTTTACAAAAACTAAATTTTGCAGCACCAAAGAGATTTTAGCTGACAAATGCAATTTCAGTGTGCAAAGACTCAATGTATTATGCCAATAAGAATTGAAACAAATTTTTCTTTCACTTTGAGAATTTCTTGTAATTCTTACCAGGTGTTTGGCAATTGGTCCCTGTGAAACCAGTTGCACACTGGCAGAAATAAGAGTTGGTGCCAGTCAGACAAGTTGCACCATTTAAACATGGGTTTGGCATGCACGGTGTATCAGGTACAGCTAAATAAATTAAAATAAATTGAGATACTCGAAGTATTGAGTCAGTTACATTTCAAGGAGTATTCAGTACCTAGATAAATTAAGAATATGAAAACTTAAAAGGGGCATTTCGGGACCCACAGCCTCATTTCCTGATTACCTAAACCAATGTACTACATATCGTACGTGTAGCTAATCTTACACAGAGATAGTCATCTCAGCAAGATTGTAGGAATTTTGCAATTTCTGTCCTTACACAGTGACCTATGAAGGCACTGTGATACAGAAATTTTCACATAACACAAAATCAGAATCAACTAAAATTTGGATTTTTTTTCTCAAAAAATCTGCTGAACTAAAACATTTAAGGCTGCTAGAATCACAAATTGCACCTTTAAGTTCCCATTAGGAAACATACTCCGATGGATGTTATAATTATATTCAGCAAGGTCCAGTCTATTTGCTTGCATTGTTACAATGATCATGACGTTAAGAGTTCCTTGCGCTTTGCAAGTTTTTGAGTGGGTACACTTGTGTCCCCAAAGAGGCATGGGTTTGCACTGGGGTGTATAATGTTCCCAAAGAGTTCAATCAAATTTGTATGTTGCATTAGTCAACTCAGTGTTTCAAATAAAAGGGACCCCAAATTTGCCCCCAATCTCTAATTTAGGTAGATATGGGTCCCATATCCAGCACAAACTTTGGTTATAAATATGGGTCCTACTTCCAGCCTCTTGGAGGTAATCCCTTTCCAAACAAACTTAAGAACGTCTACTGCAAAAAGAACTTGATTACCAAGTGATAAAAATCCACGGGTCTGGTGGCAAAAAAACTTGAAATAAAAGGGCTTGACTGCAAGAAAATGTCAAACCCAAAATTTCTTAATGAGCGCAAAGAAGCTATTTGCTATTTCTGTATTCACTACTTTAATTTTCTAACAAAGTGCCCCTTTGTGCAAACAGTACAAGGTGCTAGTTCAACCATAACAAAACATTGGATATGCGCTTTCTAAAGATTTTTGGCAAAGCTTCCTGAAGGGAACTTTGCAAAATGCAAAAAGGACACCTACAATGAAATGCTAAAAACAAAAAAAACATGTAAATAAGATGATAAAAATCTAACATAACACATTTATAACAAAAAGTAAGGATAAACTAAATTAATCTTAACACACTGTATTTTGGATATTTGAAAGTGTTTGATGTGAAAAATAGCAAATCAAATTCAGATGTTACAGACTGTGCTGACACCACTGATGTACACGGACATTTTTTACTCACGTGGTCAGCCTATACGGCAGCAGCTACACCATGTTACTGCGGCAGCTACGCAAAGTACACATGGGCTAATTGCGAGGCCAGTAGTAAGCTGCAAGAAGAACTTACAAAAGTATTAAACAGTTTTAGTATACAGTGATGTGGCTAAGGTTATACTCTGCGTTACCTACCCCAATGGCTACCCTGTAGTTGCCCACTAGGTGGCGAGAAGGTGGATGTGGTAGACAGTTTCCGGAGTAGACACGCAGCTCCCACGTAGCTACTCTGCGGTTACCCACAACAAAATTTTGAAGTGGATGAAAATTTCATGAAATGAGGGCGCTTATGCATTGCTCTCCGTTAGCAATTTTTTGAACGTTTTAGGAAAATCGTTACGAAAATTTCAAATCAGGCATCATCAAAAACCCCCATATTCCCGCACATTGTAATGCAAAATATAAAAAGTGCAAAAATATCAGAAAAACTAAATTGGCCATGAGAAATTACTGCGCGCGCGAGAAACCAGGTGTAACCACCGTAGATACTCCACGACGGGGGAGGCAGCCGCTGTGTGTACACGATCCGTCTATGCGGCAAAAATAGAGTAATCATGCCCGAGACGGGGGAACGAGTGTTACCTTAGTGGGTAGGTAATCCATGTGTACTCGGTTTGTAGCTGTGTGGTAAACTACCAGGAAGAAATTGGACGTGTATTTCTAGTGACCATTTGACATTCTAGCGGACATTTGAACATTTTTCTATTGAATATAACATTCTATTTTTTACCATATTTGCATCTCTAATGACATATTGGCATTCTACAAGACGTTTGACCAGGTGATACCGGTGAAACCCTCAGGACATGTGCAGGTGAATCCACTGCTCCATTGACACAGACACCACCATTGAGACATGGGGAGGGACAGGACATTGATCTGAAGGTGCAACTGTGAACACACAGACAGAAAGACAGATAGAAAGATATTGGTGAGTGGTGAAAAATTACAAAGTGGCAATTGACAGAGAACATGCATTGCCCTTTTTGCTTCATATGTATTGCAATGTAGCAATGACTTTCAAATTAATAGGCCTTCATGAAATAAACCTGAAGCACAATAATATCCTATTTGTTGAAGTAAATGTATTGTTTCAACCAGTAACTAATTGTACTAAGTCCTAAGATAAATTGTTAGTCAACCCAGACTAAACAAATACAGCATGTAATCTTGCATCATCCCCTGGCAAGATGGCAGTATGGAACATGATCTCATATGGACTTTGACCCTGGTCCATGACCTTTGACATTGGCCACATATGAAAGAACCCCGATTGCACTTTAACCCCAAGTCGGTTTTAAATCGGAGTTTCAACTTTTCAAAGAAGACCTGAAAAATGAAAACCTAATTAAACTGGAACACACACATATACACACACGTACACACACATATACATACAGACATGCGCACCCTCGCAATATCCCCCTCTGTTTTTCAAGCCAGGGGATAAAAAGGAAATGTATTGGGCTGGAAGAAAAGGTCAACGTTTTTTAACCAGTTTTGTCCCAGTGAAAGACTAGTGAACGAGGGTGGCCGGATTTACCTCACACTCGCAGCAATCGCCCTTACCCCTTCCCTCCACTTTGCCCGATTCAGTGCATCCTCCATCTTCAACCCAACCCTCCTTGTCTCCTCCTCCACATGCTTCAACTGGATTATGAAGAGCTTATTCTATCCTCACTCCCCCATGGAAGATTTAATCCAAATCTTCTACAGAGGGGGTATAGATCTCAAATGTAATTGCCCAAAGGGCTGTTCCATTTCAAGTCCATTCTCCCCGTGGATGGGTTTACCTATATCTTTCACATGCATGGTGCGGATTTCATATTGAATAGTTCATTGAATTAATTGCATCAAATATTAAGTGCAAGATAACTTTAATTTACATGTGACAAAATAGCCATCACATGTAAACATCTGCCACTTATATCAAACACACAAATTGCTGTACTATTTCAAACCCAGTCAACCTGAAACAAAAGGGATTTAATGCATGAGCTGCTGAAACAATTAATACTGGGTTAGAGGAACAAGACCACAAATGGTTGTTTTATCAGACTGCCATTGTAATTTGTTGCGGTGGTGTTAGGTGACGTCAAATCCTACAGGCTGTTACCAGGTCAACCATGGTAAAATGCAATAAAGAGGCTTGGACAACATGGTATTAAAGGCTGACTCAGAGATTTCGAAATATAATTTTTTTGGTGTAGTAATTAAAAATAGTTATCTAGAACTAAAGATATTCACCTTAAATGCTTAATATCAAAGTTAGAGATGAAAGAGATTTTTCGTTTTCGTGCAGTAAACATTCATGCACAGTATAACAGTGCCATAGGATACCGTGTATAACAAAAATTCTGGATCCGGAATTTTATAATAAAGTTGCAATTTTCTATATGAAGGACTTCGAATTGAGCTTAGTTATTTCACACAGTGATTAGTATATATATGGACAAGCATTGTGTATATGCAAAAAACATGATTTGTTTGAAAATTGAATGCGCCCTCATCGGGAAATCTCCGAGTCAGCCTTTAATTCTGAAGGCTGCTTGAAATGAGAAACTTACAAATTGCATAACCCTACAGTAGCGTTGAGTTATTAAATCCACCTCAATATAAGAATGTTGATGCATGTCACAATTTTAGACATGCTTTTTGTTACAGTTTGGTAAAATTGTCCCCTCTATCCTGGAACAAAGTTGACAAAGTTGAAGCCTGAAATTGTGTTACAGTGCACTTATACTTTGTCTTGTCTGAAGTATGAAGGGAAGATGCGCGTGCGTGCATATACCCAGTGCCGCCTTTCAGTTGCAGCGTGCTTGTGCTTTGCCTACGCGAGCGCTGAAAGTCGGTGCAATACGCCCGCATCTCTACTTCGTACTTTGAGCTGGACAGAGTATAATTTTACTCAACATTGATTGGGGAAGGGGAGGGGGAGATTTTACAGACTTGCAAACTTCGAGCTTACAAAAAAGCTAAATTACCTTCAAAAATGGCTGAATGATGCAAATGTAAAAGAGCAAATTTTCTCAGGGTGTGTCAACTAATTATAACCAAGATTGTAGTCCTTAATTGACATCCATAATTAAAATGCTAAAGGTAATTTTTGAGTAATCTCATGATATTCTCTAACTTTGATGGCGTTTACAAGGGTAAAAGTTGTTATTGAATTGACATTTTTCAATGACAACTTAGGATTAGCATAAATGAATTTGTGTTGTAGTTGTTTTTACATGTACACTGATTTTGAAATTTGCATTCAGAAAAATTGTGTGTTTGCTTGGTGATAGGCCGGAAGTGTACTGCCTTAAAGCAGGCGTCATGCTTGGTAAACTTGAAATCGATAATGACTTTCGTTCACATTTAAAAAAGTCGTAATACAATTATGACTAATTTGAATTCACCTGAAATGAATGATGATAAAGTTATCATTGAAATTCGACTATTGGAATTGTGTCCTACGCTTATCACAGAAATTAATTTGATTACGACCCAAGTGAATTTGATAATGACTTTTGTCCAGTGTAAACACCCTATTTATGAATATATATTGTGTGACCTATCAATTTGCCTACTTTTACAAAGTGATATTACTAACAAAAGTACTTCATTTATACAAATCACATAAGATCAAATTCTTTATACCACCAGATAAAAACCTGAAGCAGCACAGGGTGTGGTGAAGTATGAACACAACCTCACACACTAATGATAGCATGTCATGGTGATTATTCCAACTGATTATGCCGATCTAATAGGTCAGGTAATAATCCTTCACTGTCATTATCATAGCATAGCTATTAGTCCACATTAAAGGAATGCTACCAGCAACCCACAAATAATACACAAATATGTTGAGAACCTGAAGCAATAATACTGTATATTATCCTTTTTGTTGATGTTGAGATTTTTGTACCATTGGATTTGTATTTAATGTGTTAAACTCCTTCAGAGTGGTATAGCTGTAGATATATGCATTCCCCACAAACACATACCATCCATCCACATCCATCTATCCACCCACCAGACAGACAGACAGACAGACCCACCCACCCATCCATATGTCCATCCATGGAACCAGACAGACTCTAGACAGAAAGACGTCAGAACATTGCCATTTCATAAGCCAGATTTTGCTCTGCAATCTGACCAAAATTATAATTTACATCCTACCACTAGTAAAATACAATAAGTATTGCAAAATATTAATAATGATCTTTATTCTTTAAATTGTCACAGTCATACATTAATCAGAAAAGCCTGCAGGAACAGAATTCTTTCAAAGCTTTAAAGATGTTATTAAAAAAATTGAAAGTAATGATTTTTGCCCTGATGTAAAGCTTTTCCATCAAAAATATCCCCATCTGAAAGGATTAAGCTGAGAAATGTTTCTTTGGTACCAAAATTGTGAAATTTTGAATTTCGTATAGGAGCAAATACGAAATTCAGCCTATATGCTTTACATTGAAATATAAGCAAATCAAAATCACCTTTTTTCTCTCTTTTAAGACATTTCTGTAGCCAAATACAAGGTAAGAAATCTTTTGAGTGTCTAATCTATATGAAATTACTATTATGACACAATATTTGGGTGCCTCAAAATCTCTTGTTGCACCTTTAATGCAGAACAACAAGGTTTGATCTTCCTGCCCTTTTCTAGGTTACCATTTCATACATTCTTAAACTTTTACAAGCTACATTGCCAGCTCCAAATCAAATAATTTTGAAAAAACATGGGAGATGATCTCCCCAAAAGTCCTTTCTTTCTAGAACTATTGTTATATTTCCAAGAGATGGCCTTTGAGGTCAATTCTACTGTAACAACTGACAAGTATATTGTAAGGTAGTTGGCCTTAATGAATTGTTCTGCAGTGCTCTGCCTGACAGTAGCAAGTGGAGCTCTTTTCATACAATGATACTGGCTGATATAAATAGCTCCCAAAAGGAAAGCGTTATCAATCAATCTCTAATTTCCAGAATCAACCTTATTCTACCTAAGTACAAGTACAGAATATCAAACTTGTTTGTTTGGAATGGAAGGTATGCCAATTTTGATTCGGTGAAAATCAATATTCAAAAGAGAAATTCAGACTGTCCAAATACTAATCATAAAAGAATTATGCCACATTTCCTCAGCTTCTGAAAATTCATCATATCAAAGCATTTTCAATACTAATTTTTATCAACCATATTTGTGAAGACCTAACCTAACTTTTCTACAGTGGAAGCACAGATTTCAAATAGATCAGCCAATTTCCTTAAAAAAATAATGCAAATTGCATTATTTCAATATGAAAGTATTTCTATACCCTCTTTATGCTGATAGGCACTAATTTGTGAGTGGAAACATGCCTAATTTACAACCTGGTTGATGGTTCTCTTTACAGAATATAGGATGCAAGGATGTAAAACTCATTAACATAATTAGCATTTAAAAATTCATCAATGTCAACATTTATCAATTCAGACCATAATTAATTGGTCAGGTAAAGAGTACAGATTATTCCAGCTAGAGGTTAACGTTAAATTTAATGGGCGTAAATTTCGCAAATCATAAAGTGTAACATTATTATAAACCCATAGAGACCTATAAAAAAAAATTGCAATTGCTCTTTGATTAAAAGTTTAAAAATTGTCTAACATATTCAGCTAGTGAATATAGATACCAGTTTTACAGAAGAGACATTTATAAACTACGTTATAAATGTCTCTGATTTACAGCAATTAAGTTCTCATGAGATACAAATGCTTGATTAGGTTGTGGCTTAGCAAGATGTCCCCTAGATGAAGCAAAATGATTGGGACCTTTTCCTGACGGCAGCATAATAAAAATTGGCAATCAGCACATTGAGACTCTGTGTGTAATACGCTATATAAGAATGGGGTGTATTATTATTATATCAGAATGATGTATTATATTATTATTATTATGATATCTGTTCCGACTTATCTGATCTAAGTGGTGAATTGGGTGGGTGAAAATGGGATAGTTTAAATACATAATCTTAAAAAAATATATCACATGTCCTCAGTTCTTGATGGTCCTATACTTTACATTTTCGATTACCAACCATATGGTTAGGAGTATCCAGTCATTTTTTAAAAACAAGAAATACTAATCATGATAATAATATTGGGCAGGGGGCATTGGCAATTGGGTTTACAAGAGGAAGCTTATGATTCAAATCTAGACTTCCCTTAAATGCTTCGTAGAAAAAGTGTTGATGTTTATGCCTGGGCTTCAAATTCCCAAAAACAATCTTCCGTATCTCCACGAGATTCTTTAGCTACTAATATCAGTAATGTAACTATTATTGAACTTATTCCAGTGTCTTGTAAGGGCCTTATGCAACTGTATAACATATATATTTAAAACATGGGGGAATAAATCAGTTTTTAAATGGTGTATTTAACAAATAGTGTAAAAGCAGTATGGGCCAGCAACATGTAGGAAACTTAAATTTAAAATTACTAAGTCAAACAGTGGTAAAAGGTCACCAACTAGTCTTGTTGGATTAATTATCAAAAGTAAATAAAAAGAACAAACAAATGACTATAAGTGTAACCCTGTGAAATCTGCCCCCTATAAGAATGCCAATTGTGGTGAACTTTGTTGGTACCTTTAACGTGGGCAGTGAGGGAGGCAATGGCCAAAATCCCTTTCACCAGATAAACAACCTCGGTGGCTGGGCAACAGCCAAAATGATTTCGGAAGTAAAACTACCCATGAGATGCAAGAATTAGTAAGCAAATCAAAAAGATAGAAAGCAAACTCTGATGGGCCTATGCCTGATCTGATGGGTGGACTCAACAAACAGGGCAGATCTATATGGCTGAAAAGACATTTTTTTCTTTGGGAGATACTAAAGGCGGCTCTCTTAGGGGAGTTAGCAATGATTTTTGGTTTTTATAATTATACTTTTTTATTTACTTGAAAAAAATTGTCACCTTTTGTACATGTATGTGTCATTAGTAAATGGCATGGGCTTATTAACTTTGAGCATGTGACGATGACCTTGATTAACTGATTACTTAATTTTGTTGCATTATCTTTAAAAAAAAAGAAACATTGATATTCATGCGCCATGTTGAATTTTGACTGTATGGAAACATTACAATGTGTTCAAATTAGAGCATCAAAAATGCTTGACGAAGGTATGATTGGTGTTAGGTGGTTGCCTGCAAATTGAAGACTGAAATTAATCTCTTATCACCCGATGTTGTTTGAGTTACCCCTACATAATGGATCACTATTATAGTTGATTATCTAGCCATTTAATGATGGAAGTAGCAGTTAAGTAATTCTACATGCAACTGAATTCTGATGCTAGATGGCCCAAGCCAAGGCTTTTGAGAGTAAACAAATGATAATTTGAGCTATATATATTGTTTTCACAACAAAGTGTTATCATTAACGTACATGCTTAATTAAAATTGAAGTTTATTAATTAATAAGTGATAATTTTATTTCATAAACATTGGACAAGATACGAGGCCAACTTCAATGGTACATATAACTGTACATGTCTGGGCATTTGTCAGTACCACTGACCCACCTTTTGGATGGCATGGGTCAAGTTTGACAAGTTTTACTGGCTAATGCCAAAGGTAATGGTTTTTCATTAAGGTGTGGTTCAAGTGTTACCAGGACATTTAAAGGGTCTTGGGGTGTGCTTTATCAAAAAATTACCAGGTCTTGTGTTCGAGTACAAGCAGGTTATACAAGGTGCTGCATATTTTAATGGTTTATACAGAGTAGTCTCTTTAAAGTTTTGTACTGATATAATACCACAAAGCATTCCATTGATACAGAATCTAAGGAACAAGTTTAAATAGAACTTTCGAGTTGTGTTTAGATGTATTTTTTTTTTAAGTCGAGTACATTAATTGTTTATCAATGCCAAAATTAAGTTAGGAAAAATGGGACAGAAACTTTATATAGATAGTGGCATTCCTTTAGTATTCATTGAGGTATTTTGTTGTAGCATACCATAGTGATATATTATTAAAGAGAAGTTATGTGTTGAATTCTCGTTCTGCAGACTAGGAAACAATAATAATAATGAAATTTACCTTAAAAAGATTACAAAAGTTAAATGATATTCCTTTCAGATGTGTGTGAATGAACAATGTATTAAGAACTATCTCCCCAGTCAGGTAAACATGGTAGATCTATCGATTTCATAGATCGTGTAATGAAATAGATTATGCTTTAGTTTGATTTTTTCTGTATGCTGTTTCATCCGTTTTGGCAAATGATTTTAATTGATCGGGGTGACGAAGTGGCCCAATCGTTCATTTAGTTAAGGAAAACGATTTTAGTCGAAAGATTGTGAAAGCAAAAAGGAGTAGACCCTGTCATTTAGTGGGATAGATTAGATTTACTATGTAGATGTTGCTTTCTTTTTATGCTCATCTGTAGTTCTTCTAAAAACCGGAACAACCATTTGGCTTGATCTTCTGGATGCACCATCTTGGTTTTGATTTTCCCAAGCGAAGTTCTTGGTTCCTTAAGTGAAACAATTACTGTGATGACTGCCGAGAAGGGACAATGCTGGATACGACGGGACTTACAGAATCACATAACTCTCGTTATCCAATGAAGAGATCATCTGATTATTAAATGAAGAGAGTAGAGAGTTTTAGTGATCAATACGTTTCCGGTGACACTGTTGTAGTTTGATTAGTGTAATAAATAAATTAGACTGATAGCAAATGTTAAACAAACATCACACTGCAAGTGTTTCTTATTTTTTTGCGTTTGAACTTAACCGGGGGACATAAGGAAGCGAATTATTATTAGTAATAGTCATGATTTTTTCATGGTGGAAGCTTTGAGTGGAAGTTGAGATGAAAACAACATTCTCCTGTTGGCAAAATAAAGTGAAGATGAATGATAATTCCTTGTTAGAATGAATTAGTTAAATAGGGATTTACAAAAATACAAAGTTAGAGGAAATCCTGTGAAAGTGTGGATGAAAACAAATCTTCTTGTTAATACAAAAAACGGGTTAAATAAGTATATGTATGAATATGCTAATAATTATGGATATGCTGACACAACTTATCACCCTGGGAAAAGAAGATCATCTCAAATGATCTAAGATGGAATGAATTTCAAAACATTACATGTGGTTCATTTATTTGGATCTCTTGTTCCTTCTATAATAAGGGTACTGTACCTCTTTCACTAAATATGTATATTTATTCTATGGTGTTAATATGGTATAAAATATTTGATGTATGTCGTATCTCCAATGGAAAACAATCCTAACATTTTTTCGAAATATCATTTCTATGGTGTTTGCTACCACAGACCACCTATTGTAAATTATTCCAGTAAGTATCAATTGAGGTAAAAACAGTATAGCATAGCCATTTGCATACAAATTCTATGATTCGGTTGTACGAGAATGTTCATTGTGGACAGGATCCAAAGTGGTGCGAGGATGAAGCACACAGTGCCTAATAGTTGCTGTTGTTGCAGTCTGACATGTTGTCCCTGTAAATCCTTGTGGGCATTGGCAGAAGAATCCTGTACCAGAGCTACTAAGAAAAACAGATCCCACCAGTGAGGATGGGTCTGTTTCACAGTTTCTACAAAACTGGGGGTTGTTGCGTTGAAATTTCAAATTGAAAAAATGGGCATACGTTAATCATTATCAATCGTAAGCAAATAGCAAAGTTTGAATGTGATTTGATATGGTGAAGAGTACTTAGCTGGTGCTGTTAAGTCTTTGTGAATGTTTCTAGAAGCGGCCGGACGGACGGGAACGGACGGACAGACAGACAGCAGATGGTGTCAGAGGGGGGTATTGGGCAGGTGGGGGTGGGTTGGTTGGGGGGTCGTAGGTCGGTAGGTAGGACGTTAGGAAAGGTAATCTAACAACTACTTTTTGTGTTTTATACAAAATGGCCCACTTGTCTGGGTTAGTCAAATTTGCAGGAAAAGTCATTTTAAAAGGGACATTTCTGATCCAAGCCTCATCCCCATGGCTTACTAAACAAAAGTGAGATTTTTATATTATCTAACAGTTCGCTTAGTATTTCATGTGTACCAGATCTTACAGTAAATTTGGTTTTATCTGTCAAGTTTTGCACTTTTGTATTTTCTGTCTGTAAACAGACAAATTACAGAACAGTGGGCCTTATGGACCGGGGGAAACAAGCATTTTCTCACAACACAAAACCGGCACCGTAAGGTCGGGATCAACTCAATGTTGTGAATAGGCCTGTTCCCAAGGATTATCTAGTAAACCATGAATAAAACAGAAGGTGCTGGAATCACCAAAATGCATCTTTTAAGTATTTTTTTACAGTATCAAAGGTACAGACACATCATGTTTGAAATATTGAAATTTGAAGGGAATTGATTTAAGGTGAAGGAAAAGTCTGTAAATTCTATAAGTTACCTTTCCAGTCTGTAGAATTGAAAAAGAAAAAGGAAGAAAACCAAGGCAGTGTTCCAAGATACGATTATCCATTCACTTACGTGGTGTAGTAAGTGTCAGTTTGGACAGTAATGACTAAAATCTCCGATTATGTCCTTATAGGTTGTTCTGGTCTTATCATGTGAGGGATGTTAGGATACTGTACTTGTTACGTACATGCTAAAATCTGATTTTTTGAGGATTTTTTCGATTGCTGATTTAGCAAATCACTGATAGTTGCTTTTAAAGACACTATCAGTGATTTGAAAAATATTTGAAATTTGCAGGGAAGTGCTTTAAAGTGAAGGATAGTCTGTAAAATTCTAATAAGTTACCTTTCACAGCTGTAGATGAAAAGAAAAGGAGAGAAAACGGCAAGTGTTCAAACTACGAGTTCTCCACTTCAATTACTTGGTTGTAGGAAAGTGTCGTTGGAAAGCTAATGACTAAAATTTCTCCGATTCTCTTTATTAGGTTGCCTTCTGGTCTTATCATTTGGCAGGGTATGTTAGGCTACCTGTATGTTACGTACATGCTTAAAATGTGATTTTTTGATGATGTTTTTCGATGTTGCTCGATTAGGCCCAAATCATGATAGTGTCTTTAAGACACTATGCAAGTACAGGTATCCTGAACATCCCGGCAATGATAAGACCAGACGCAACCTTATAAGGACAGAATCGGAGGATTTTAGTCATTGCTGTCCGAACGGACCCACTTACGACAACACGTAATTGACATGGAGATCGGTATCTTGGAACACTGCCGTGTCTTCCTTTTCATGTAAATTTACAGACTGGAAAAAGGGAACTATGAGAATTCTCCAGATTATCCTCATTTGAAGCTATTCCTGCAAATTTCAAATATTTTTCAAATCACTGATAGTGTCTTTAACATTCTTAAGAACTGCTTTGACAAAGGGCAAATAGAGTGCTCATTTGTTTCTCTCCCCTCGCATAAATATATGCTAATGAAAAACAAAAGTGTTAGAATATTCTTCTAGGATGTGAAAAGTTTGAGTGTCAGTGTGTGTTAGTTAGATAGTGGATTGCAATTGGCCATAGATAATGGGTACTCTCTGATGTTCCCTTACTGGGTGTCAAAGTCTGGCAGTTGTTCCGGTATATCCTGAGGACTCGGCAGTAAGTAGACCACAACACCAGGACCACTCACTAGTTAAACAGACCCCGCCATTGAAGCATGGGTCTGGGTTACAGTGGTCCTCTACTGTAGGGTCTGTTACCGCTCGTTGTAACTAGAAAAACGATTTTAAAGGGGGAAGGGGAAAATTGTTGTTGTAAGAGATGAACACCCAAATCAATACCTTGTTTGTATTTATGGTAACAAAGGGTATTAATATGATTTGCTGTATGTAATATCTGCTGTGATCTTCTCCTTGGTATAATCATGGAACAATATAGATCTATATGATGAGTAACAGCAGTCTAAAATTTTGATTTTAAACCCCAGTTCCAGAGTGTTGTGATTTCCACATCAGATTAACCGGGTTGACCTGGTTTTAACTAGGCTCATCCAGTTGCTTGTTAATAAATAATATTTAATGAAATAATGTTGATTAAATACTAATGACAATAAAATCTTGAAAATCACAGCACACACAAGAATAAGAAAACACACCACATAACCCCAAAACAAATATGTTGAATCAGGAAAAGCTTGATAAAAGAGTTGAAAAAGAATCTTATTTTCATGAAACTTGTTTTTGAGAAATAGTGTCCCCACCCCCACCCCCCAAAAACAAAATCCCTAAAAGTGCCCTCAAATTTTAGGTCTTTAATAAACATTTAAGCAAATATTTATACATATTACCAAAGTATTTATTAGCTTTTGAAACGGCACAAAACCACATTGAATTCAAAATCTTTAAAATGACCGAGTTGTCCTTATTTAATTAAATCTGCGTTTGATTTTACTGAAAACACAGACAGGCTGTATTTAAACATAACCCCATCCATCAAAACACATGTTAATGTGTGAAAAACAGTTTTACAGTATTTTCTTCAAATATTTGTCTTCAAAATATGATCAGTTGGCAAGACTTGTAATTAAATTCTTTTAACAGTAGCCCTTATTGTAAGGTAAAATAGTAAACAACACTGCTAATGCCTAATCAATTTATCAACTCCAAAATTTGTGCTTACACTGTCCATAAATGAATTCCAAATTTTGTTTTAAATTTAATCGGTGTGCATTTGTTATGGCACAGGTGCTCATTAGGCAGAATATGATATAATTATATCATTTTTATTTGGGTAAAATATTAGGATTAATTAATAATTTCAATTTATAATTTATCATTTCATTCCATATAAAAAATAAATTTGTTGAAATAATTCTTGTTAAAATTTACCCACTATCATATGACTGGGTGTGCCTGAAATTTTGACATTCAATTATTGATTATCAATATCACAAGGCCATGAACTATATACACGTACTGCACAGTATATATTCACATGGAAATACACATGCCTATTGGATTTCATGTTTAAAGAGGTAAATCAATACTTGAACATGTTGCTATGGACACACTAAAACCACATGTTAGCAAATTCAAATTCATTGATAATTCTTGAAATTGCATTGCTCTGTTTTAGGTTTATACTGTTACATATTACACTATAATTCACAGGAGGTATTTTAGGTTACTGTTATAATTACACTATAATTCACAGGAGGTATTTTAGGTTCCTGTTACAAGTCAACTACACTATAATTCACAGAAAGGCTTCACATTGACTTACTACAGGATCAGATTCCCCCTTTGGTCCAAATGCAATTTTACTGATGATTCTTAAAATAAACTTATTCTGTTTTATATTAGCCATTACTATACTTATTAAACAAGTTAAAATGCTCATCACATAAGCCTACAAATCATTCCTTTAAAAAGTTAAAAACAAATTAATTCACAGCAGGGCATTCTATCACTTTATTTATATCATACAACCAGTTTTTCCATACTGGCAGTTCTGGTGGCAATGATCAAGGTATTGGTACATGCCAGGCCTGTAACCAAAATTGATTTTGAGGGTGTTGCTTTTCCAAAATGTAGACCTCAACGGACAATTTTTTCCTGCCTCACTTCACATGCTGGTAGACCCAGATTTTTTTTTGACATTTAAGGCAGTTGCGGGCAATTCACATTTTTAACTTCACACTCAAAATTTTACTCTTCAGTTGCAAATGTGTTTCAGTCCTTTTTAAATTTTGTAATCCTTGAAAATGCATTCATGTATTAGCTTGAAGTTACCAGTACTTAATAGATTGAATCATGTCTTGTGGTAACTTCACATGAAATCAAGCATCTGAACATAATTCAAAATCAAACACATACAAGACATGACTCAGGGTAACCAAACTACCACCATTCACATAAATATTTTCAATCGGAGTTCAACCAGAAAGAAAAATATGCCGAGACAAACACATAACTATATAGTTCACTCTGCTGCACACATATGTGTGAACTCTATGTTTCAACCCAAGTAATCAAAATGAAAGTGCTAGATCAGACCTAGCTACAAAAACACTTCTTTTTATGTGAACTACACCATAGCCCACTCATATAGGCCTCAGTAATTTCTTTGACACCATACAACTACAATGGTATCGTTTTGATGCCTTCCTCGATACTAAACTATTGATTGGATTATTGGAATATTAGACTTGACTAGTATGAGTCGGCATGTGTAACATATAATTTGGGGAACTCAATATTTTGACATGTCAAATGTAAACTTTTTAGTCTGCCACCCATTCTTTGAAATAACATTGTTGGTATAAATGGCTATGATATTAGTTCTTGCACAGGTCATATGTGAATAGCAAAAATCTAATGAAAACAAAAACTAGACCCTATGCAAACTTGTGTTTTTCATGTGATCTTTTTAATGTGTGTGCATGTGCATGTACGTACATGTATGTGCATGTGTGTGTGTGCACGCTCAAGTTTATGGGTTATACGTATGTATTGGAATAAAGGTAAAATGGGTTAGTGGGTAAAGTGGGATGGGTAGGTGAGGGTGTGCATGTATTTGTATGCATATTCATGTATTTGTTGAGATATTAGCTGGTATATTGTTTGATGGATTTTTGGTGTGTTGACGATTGGTTGGTTGATTGTTGATTGGTTGATTAGTTGGTTGGTTGGCTGATGGGTTGGTTCATTGACAATGAGAATATAGACAGTATTAGTTGCACATCAACAAATAACATGAACGTCTCTGTTCCAGACCGGTATACATTCACTTGTTATGCACAAATTAGACTTGAAAGCAGAACAACTTGGACAAATGACTTACTGACAATATACGCCAAATTAAAACTAAAACTTGTCAAATTCTCCTACAAAAAGTCATTTCATATTGGTAACATATTGGTAACAACTTGAACTACATCAATAGCACACACAAATGTTAATAATTGCACACTCATTCAAGCAACATAGGTTAGTGACATGTAGCACGCATTTCTTACTGGCTATGCGATTTTCGCAATGAATTCCCTCGTACGAGCTGTACATAAACACACAAAGGCACCACCAGTGTCGTGCTGAAAGCAAATGCCGTCATTCAAGCAAGGGTTGGGCGTACATGCATCAGCAGGTGTTGCGGTAGCTGTTGCAAGCAAGGGTATTAGCAAATAATATAGGATTAAATTAGAGCATAGTTTTGCAAAGCATAAATATATATTTTATGAATATGGGTATATCATTCAGTGTTAAGAGTCAGACCAGGAGTCAGACACTGTTTTTCAGGGTTCCAAGACAACTTGAGACAGTTGGGGTTTTACACCCTATACTCTCACTGAAATTGGCGGTGTGCATGTACAGGTATGACTCACAATGCACATGGGACCAACACCTTAATGTCCCCTCCAAAGGACAAGATATTATCATGTTTTGTTTACTCCTACTAAATGAACCATTACGACAGGAATTCTAATCTTATTTAATAAATAGCACTTATACAAATCAAATCTAGAATTTAGTACCTAATTAAATCCCACCAAGTGGCCCTGCTCAGGACTTGAACCAGCAGCTCGACTGACCAGAGTGGTGCTCGAACAACATGGTCATGCTCTCCCTATTGACAGGAACAAAATTGTTTAAGTATTGGATGGAGGGAGTCTGACCATGAGTCAAAAGCTAGTGATTGTCCGATTTCATCAGCATTCAAGCCCAAGTTCATCGGGTCTGAGTCCACAAGATCCGAAATGGGTATGAAGTGCATGGGGCAAGGTTGCTGATCAGGACACCCATCTTGAAACTAATTATTTTACTGACACTTCAGACCGCGGTCCAGACGCAGGCTCGATGGACTCGGGCTCGATGCTGATGGACCGGCTCGATGCTGAGGACTCGGGCCGATGCTGTGGACTCATACTCGCTTTGCAACTCATTCTCCTGAGTTTGAACCACTCTAACACTGCATGTTCCAAGCCGCCTGTTAAGTATTTAAAAATTTTACAAATTAACTGAATGCACATATGCAAAGGCCAATGCCAGGAACGGAACAAAAACAAAGAAACCCCCCCCCAAAAAAAAAAAAAAAAGGCCAAAAATGTGATTATACAAAATTCGAAATTTTGGACAACTGTAATAAAGTGCACATAATCATTCATTTTTAGCATTGGCAGTTCAATTGTCCAAGAACAGTGTGATAGAGAACTACAGCTGTAGTATACAAGTGCCATGGTTTTTAATTTTCAGGAAAGACGAACATTTGAGATTGATCAATATTAATGATTCTGATCATTTGATAACCTTTTTCATTATTACAAAAGCCTAAAAAACTCTGCATCTACTAATTTTACATAAACCAAAATTCCTGTTTTTCTTCCAAGGTATTTCTCACGACCTTTGTTTCAGTGATTAGATCATTTTCATCTCCTCCCAAAACTTCCATTCGAAATCCTTACAACCTGTGGCAACCACTGAGACATCAATTATACAAATCAACAAGGTCATGTCACACCCTTTAGCCACATGGGTCTGACATCGCTGTCATGAATATAACTGCGATACGTGTCTCAGAGCAAAATATCTTCAACTGATTTCTAGGAAATTCATAGTTTTCTTTTGCATAGAGCGAGTCCACCTATCTCTCATTTTACTCAATCTAATCACATACAAAACTGAAGAAAACAAATATTATAAAAGAAATTCATAATCAAATACATGTACATTCCATTTATCATGTTTTTAACCAAAATAATGTATAAATTACTTTCAATCTTTTGAAACAAATCTTTTCTTACTGCACAGGGTTTCGTGTACATAGACGGCTCGATCATTTATTCAAAAAATGATAACTAAGTAGAAGACAAGCATCTAACTTATATGAAAGATAATTGTCATAGAATTACTTGTAGGCTGAAAAATTTGGAGAAAAAATTCATCCATGGTTTCAAAATATGGTACAACAAAACTAGCAAATTAATGACAATTTGGCTGAAATCCCAAGATGGCGGCTGTGAAGCTATTGTTTTTCAGGTGCTCACAGAAATAGCCATCAGAAGAAAATTAAGTGAAAGACAAGCCATTGATATGTTTTATGAAAGATAAATAGATAAGGATTAATTTAAGACTCAAAATATTGAAGAAAAAATTTGTCTTTGGTTTCAAAATCCACAAAATCTAGGAAAATTGGTCAAAAATCCAAAATGGCGGATATGCAATAAATGATCAGGGCCGAACCCTGTGACTGATATGAAAGGTCATAATTTGTAAGTTCAAAGACAGAACTAGAATATATAATGCATGGGCTGCCTTCAACCAATACCTATCAGGTTTACCTTTTAGGTTGACCTTTTTGGTTGATGGACATAGCAACATTCATCTGTACATACATCCAGCGTGATAGCTGAATGCCAGAGGGTGTATTGAGTCAATCCCACAATGCACCAGTTTGGGAAATTTCAACCAATAAGGTCATGTGATCCCACAAAAATCCTATTCTCAAAAGCTGACTCAGAGATTTTAAAAAAAAAAAAATTGTGTGTAGTAATTACAAATAGTCATCTAGAACTAAAGATAGTCACCTAAAATGCTTATAAAGTTAGAGATGAATCGGATTTTCCGTTTTCATGCAGTAAACATTTATGCACAGTATAGCAGTGCCACAGGATATCGCGTATAAAATAAATTTCCGGATTCGGAATTTTATAACAATGTTGTGATTTTCTATGAAGGACTTCGATTTGAGCTTAGTTATTTCACACAGTAATTAGTATATGGGCAAGCATTATGGATATGCAAAAAAACTAGCTTTTTGAAAAGTGAGTGCTCCCTCATCAGGAAATCTCTGAGTCAGCCTTTAACACATAAAACCCTGACTTTTACACTCATTTTAGGCACAAGGTGCTAGTACTTAGGATTTTTTTAGCATGCATCATGAACGTCTTGGGTTCTGAAAACTTCTTGAAAACTTGTTTATCCCTAAGTACTGACCTGTGTTTAGAAGTATAGGCACATTGCAATGATGGGGGAAGGATTCAAAACACCCTCTAACTGAAGCTAAACGGTCCTTCCAGCATAGCTGTGGCCCCAAAAAAAACTGAAGTAACCAAAACAAGCTGATTTTCTTTTTGGTTTTTCCTGAAAGTCAAGTTTTTTTTATGTTGTTGTGTGTCTTTCATGTTGATGTTGCTGTCCTTTTTGGCTTTGTTAGTTTATTTTTTCTGAGATACACCGTAGGTATATGCTCAATAGGTTTGGTATAACTCGGCACTCTTTAGCACCTGCTACTAACAGAAATTGCGCAAAGATGTCACAATATCAATCGTGCTCTATTGATTATAACTAATAGGCGCTAGCCTCAATGTCTATAACATTGGTACTAAAACATATAAAACAATACTGGTAGACTGGCAAAACATGTTCATCTATCTGAAACATACACAACATATTGTATTGGTGTGTTTATCTGACAAAAATAGGCATCCTGTGGAAACACAATTAAGGGGAAAATCATAATCATCATTACCCCAGTGAAAATTAAAAGCCACAAAAAGTGTTTCTTGTGATTATGAACAAAAAACATAGCCCAAACTGGGGTTTGACCACATTAACAACCTGTCAGTCTACTGTCCTACGGTCCATTAGTCACATTGTGGCTAATACTATCAAATGCGGACCAATTTAAGGTGCTGTTCGATTTATATGATTGTGTTCTCGATGATTATGAGGCCTGCACTTGCACATACAACCCATCACGTACCGTGGGAAACAAAACTTGCGGTTTGATGGTAGACACAATAAGGATGTTGCAAAGCCCTATTCAGACTGTGCTGAGATTGATGGTTAACCACTAAAAACGGCGGTTTTTGTTAATATCTTAGGATGAAATGATGTGAGTGCTCAAAATTTCAGGACGACAATGAGGGGAAAAATACGGATTCCATCTGATATCAAAATCGATTACTACTTCCGGGTAAATCAGGGGGGTCCCAAAGACGACCGGAACACCACACCTTAAGTACCTCAAAATTTGTAATCATGTGTTTAGATAATGTGTTCATGTGACGGAGACAAAACCATCATATGCATAAGCGGACAATGAGCGATGCCCCACTAAGGTGCGCACAAAGTAAACTAACCACGTTTCTCAATTTGAGAAACACTGATCATTTTTAGATCAAACATCTTCAAACCTTCTATCCAACTAACCTGCAAGATACAAACTAGACATGGGAACAGCATCTAAGTACAAGACGGCCGTATGGGAATGGATGGTGAGCCCCTTAATGACCCTTGAGGTGAATTGACCTTTGGACACCTGTGAACTTCACCAACATGTCACAAATGTCAGAAAGTTTTTTCTACGTGTTAACAAACTTTACAAGGATCAATATATTGAGTTTCAACTACAATCAATCATGTCATTCCCTCCCCGGGAATTGCGTTTACCCCTATAAACGTGACCCCGGGTCAAGGATGGGTCAACTGTACTTGTTCTGTATTATGATGCAAGAGGATTATCCTGACAAATTTCAGCTCAATAGGAGCTTGTTGTTAGACTTTTTGGACCTTTGACTGAACTTTGACCTTGGTCGAGACTATCATGACTTCTTTTACCATTAATGTTTACATCATGCAGCAAGTACAAGCTTTATATGTCTTCTATAGGATGAGATATAGCCAATTTGGTCTTTATTTAGCATTTTTGGCAAAATTGACATTTTGACCCCCTTAAAACCTTTGATCCCGAATAAAAAAAAACCTTCGTAAAAACCAAAAGCATTGTTCCCATGCAAATAAAAATTCTACTATGCTTAGTCTGGAGATAAAAATTCTTGAAATATTACCTAAAAACCGGAAATGACCTTAAAGACCTTGACCTCCAAAATAAAAATACCTGCATTACACCAGGTTAAAGTAAATGCATATGACAAGTTAGTCACTGTACTATGTTGGGTTTGAGATAAAACTTTTTGAATTTTTGGAATATTTTTGGTTTTGACCGGAAGTGGACCCCTTATGACCTGATCCTGAAACTGTGACAACCAGAAGACCTGCCTGGTAACACTACATGTGCTCTAATGACGTCACCGTTACGTAATTTTTAAGGACAGCGGATTTTTCGAATATTTTCATCAATTTTGGCTTTAAAACCGGAAATGACCCCCTTAATGACTTTGAATCCTATCCATGAAACCACCCGATATGAAGCAAGTGTCAGTGGTTCCTTTGAAACAGTTTGGTTGATATTGCGTTGTAATGCTGTAGAAGAAGATAATTTGTAACAAAACATTACAATTTGACGGACTGTTGACCTTTGCACCTCTATAACGTGACCCCTGGGTCACGAATAGAGGCCAACTTAATTTTTCTGTATTACGATCGTCCGAGGATTATTCATGTCAAATTTCAGTTTCATCCCCGGAGCTTGTTTGTAAAATTTGGACCTTGACCTGAATTGACCTCTTGGGGTCGAGACTATCATAACCTTCTTCTATATAAATGTTACATCACTGAGGAATAACGGCTTTATTGTCCTCTATTAGGCCTGAGATTAAATCAATTTGGTTTAATTTTAGCATTTTTGGCAAAATTGACATTTTGGAACCCCCTAATGACCTTTGATCTGGTATAAAAAAAACCTGTTACACAACAAAAAATGCCTGGTTCCCATGCAATAAAACATCTACTACGGTAGTCTGGAGATAAAAATTCTTTAAAAATGATGACCTTAAAACCGGAATGACCTTAAATGACCTGGACTCCAAAATAAAAATACCTTGCATACACTGTGTAACACTAGTGCATATCCCATTGACATGATTGAAAAATATTAAAAAAAAATTGAAAATTTGGAATATTTTTGGTTGTGACCGGAAGTTGACCCCTTAATGACCTTGATCTGAAACTGTGGACAACCGAAGCCTGGATTCTAGTAACCATACATGTCTCTATAATGAGCGTCACTCTGCTACGTAATTTGTAGGGACAGCAATTTTTTGAATATTTTTCCACTTTTTGGCTTTTCATATCCGGAAAGTCCCCCTTAATGGACCTTTGACTCCTTATCTGAACACCCTATATGAAGCAAGGGTCAGGGTTCCTCTGAACCAGTTGGTTGTATCGGCGTAATGTGTAGAAAGAAGATAATTTGTAACAAAAATTCATATTTGATGCCTGGGCCAGGTCAAAGGACAGACAGAGGTCAATGTCATAGACATAAATGGTCCAATTCAGCGGTCATTTGATGTAAGTCTAGTCACCATACGTCAAAACCATGACTGAGCTAGAGGGAATTGAAGTGTTGCCCAAGAAGAGGAAGAAGAAGCATCAAAAACAGAAAAAGACGGCCTGAAGGCCTCTTGTAAAAATGTTTTCTATAAAATATTCATTTGATAGATTTCAGAATACCCCCCCAAAAATATGCTATAGAGGTGTCAGAAAGTCTTCAAAAGAAATTATTTAACACTGTCTTTGGAATATAAAAACTGAAACAAATGAATAGGTAGTTATTAAACTGCGATTCTATTCTATTCCATTCATATGAGACCCCAAGCACATGTCCTCATATGATCAATCACTTTACTAAAGATACTTCACAATTCATGCCTGTGTAAAATTTCTAAACAGAGACTAGTAGTATTCATTGCTCCCAATATGTTAAATAGGTGCATTTAAAAATATCCGTTGTAGAAGAGTCTCTAGATGACATGGCAATTACTGAATGAAGAAGCTTAGACAGTTTTGTTTCAAACTGTTGTTGCAAACGTGTCTATATATTGAAAAGATTTTTACTTATGGTTCTGGGTGGACAAGGATAACAGATGATTACAAAATTACTAGGTACTCAAGGTGATATGGTAAGAAATAACTAGTCTTTCCCATGAGATAGCCAAGAAGTGGAAAATTCCTTGTCTCTACTAGGAATCAAACTTCAGGCTTCCTGCTTGCATATCAGTCGCTTGGCCCGGGTTCGACTCCCAGAGGGAATTTTCCACTTCTTGGCTATCTCAAGCCAATGGAAAGATTAGGTGTTGCTCAACGATAACAATAAATTGCATCTTTCCCTGGACTGGATGCCCACTGTGATGTAAATTATTACTAGAATACTAACTTTTATTGAAACATGTTACTTCAACATATATACTTAAATGTTTGATTGCTTAAAATGACTTCAAAAACATTTTCAGGATGTTCAGATTTTTTCTATATAATGCTATCTTCCAGTGGCGTATCAGGCCTGCCCTCTCTGAGGGGGCAAATTTCCCAGTCTTGGGAAATTTTCCCTCTTAGGGGGGTCAAAAGGCCAATTTTCCCCAGTCAGAGGGCTAAAAAACGGCTGATTTAGCATGATTTTTGCAAATTTTTTCCCGGCCAAAGTCGTCAGGGGGAAACCTGCCCCCCGCCTGTTACGCCACTGCTATCTTCTGAAGATGACATTTTATACAATATCCTCATTTTTATTTTCAAAGCCAACATTTTATCACATAGACAAAATGTGATATTTTTGTAAAATTATCACTAAACTTTCTTCATATTATGAAAGACACACAAGTAAAATAGAAATATAATATATTATAGGTAAAATGGATAAATCATTGTGACTGTGCACATGCCGGAGAGGTGAGAAATTGACATTTGTTGTTGAAAATGAAATACAAAATTAAAAGTGTTTTATTGCTATTTGCAGGCCCGTAGCCAGATATTTTTGGGGGGGTGCGGATTTGCCAGAAGTGGCCTTTTTTCGACAACTTTTTTTTTGGCTCGCTGCGCTCGCCGGTTGCCCAAATTTGTTTACCGTCGACACCAAATTCTGAAGGGGGCACCCCCTGCACCCCCTGGCTACGGCCCTGGCTATTTGCTAATAATAATGAGAATTACATAGCACCCAATGCTAAATGCCCCAAGAGCTTTATGTTTGAAACAAATTATGTAAAAATTTAGTAAAGAATGTTAATCAGATTAGAGTGATACCAAATATGAATCTTGGTCAAAAGAGTTGATCAAGGTGACATTCAAAACTGAGAACAAAAAGTGTTATTACTGAGCAAAAACATTCACAATAAGTGTGGACATACTATTGCTACCTCAAACTTAAACACTTGGTCAATTTTTATCTTAGCCATTAGTGAAATGAGCTGATCAAGCAGTTCAATAAAGTGGTTAAAGCTATTAAGTTAAAGAGAGTCACAAAAAAGTGTCGATCATCAGCCCAAGCAAAATCACCAGACCAATTTTAGTGCCGGCTAAATGATTGTGATCACGGCAATCAACCAATGACACCGCTCTATTGGGGATATCCCAGGATTCTTAATAATACATCAAGCAATTATTATAATGCCATGTAAAACACTATATAGGGTTTCAGCACGCACGTTTATCAACCAAATATATCACTGAAAGTTAATTTTATGCATGTTCATTGTCAAACTTATTTGTTTTGGTTGATTTACAAATGTACTTGTTTCAAATGTGATTATTTCATGGATTTTTCTAATATATCAAGTATTTGTATTTTTTAATTGGTAAATTTCATGCCGGTCAGAAGTTGCTATTTTGAAGCTTTGTGCCAGTCGGCCAAGGTCTGAGCTGGCTAGCTTAGTAATAACCCTGAACCCAAGGAGTATAATAAAGTTTGGTATGAGAAGTCAGAAGGTGACAAAAAAATTAACAAAAAAATGTTTGAAATTTCTAAATTGCCAACTCCAATTAAAGGTTGGTGTGTGATATTTTGTTTTGGCCTGTATAGTGTTCTTCCCACAATGCATTTCTTTCAGTTTTTTGTACTGGTTGTGACATGAGTTTATAGTCACAAAAAAGTACTTAAATTGCAAAAATTGGATAAGATCTGTTAATTTTTTGTCCACTATTACACTCATGTGACAACCAGTGCCAACAAATTGTTATTGGAAGAAATGCATTGTGGGAAGGGAACAGGACTACTATACCTCCTCTTGTAAACACCTGTACACATCCCAGGACACACATATTGAACTGGGTGTACAATTACTGTGGCACTCTTCGTGGGTATCAGACTTATGTACACTAGGCGGGTCCCGGGTTTTCGCGATCACCTGGCTTTTTAAAGCACTGCTACTTGTTTGCAAACCATTTTTTTTACTGAATGACCCCGCTTGACCTTTGATCACTAACCAATACAAACTCGGTCTTCGAGTAGGTCAAGGGGCAACCCACCCACCAAGTTTCAGGAATGTGCGACTCTCGGGCTCCAAGGAAAATAGACACCGGCAGACCGACACACTGACAGACCACACGGTATTAATATATAGAATTCTTTTGTCCATTTTCAAGCAATATAAAGGTGGCACGAGAGATTTTGACGGCACCCAAATATATGTCAATAATAGTAATTGTACAGATTATGCCACTCATAGAATTCTTGCCTCATATTTCACTACAGAAATGGTCTTAAAAGAGAGAAAGTGATTTTGATTTGCTTATATTCAAGGTTTATAATAAAACAGGCTGAATTTCGTATGCTCCTATACAAAAATTAGAAATTTCACAATTTTTGTACCAAAGAAAAACATTTCTCCGCTTAATCTTTTCAGATGGGGTTATTTTTGTGGGAAAGCTTGACATTAGGGCAAAAACAGTACTTTCATTTTTAGGACACCTGATAGTAAATCTCTTGTTGCCTTAATGAACAAGATCCAAAGGATAAACAATGGTGTTGGTTTGGTAGCAAAAATTATGCCTAACAAAATCCCAACATTAATCATGCGTATTCAAAGGTGAAAACTGAATGACACATGGAGTCTGTTTGACGTTAACAAGTTGACATTTCCCTTCTTTCTCTTAGTCTTATGCTCCGGCATTTAGTTGGCCCAATAACGACAGACAAGTCCGAGGTAATGGCAAACATGATGAAATCAAGGCTGGAGTAAAAAGAAAAATACTGTCTTCAGAATAAGATAATGAAAGTGTAAGTTGACGCATATTTTACCCACTGCCTACCAATGGATTTTGGTTATGTAATCTGAACTCAAGCAAGCTGTGCACCGATAATGTAAAGGAGGACACTGGAATAGACTGATGTATTCCAAATTCAATTCTTTATGGTATTTTTGAGTATTGGTTTTTCAAAATAGTTTGAAACTTAATTGGCATATTCCTGTGATATGATCATTTTTTTGGGTTCTGGTCCCGGTTGTGCACTTGTGCAAGCCTTATTTGACCACAACTCCAGAAAGGTCCTTGATGTTACTATAGGCCCTACATGTATTAGCCATGTTACAAGGTCACTAAACTCCAGGGATTGAAATTACCGTGTAAAACCATTATTTTACTTCACTC
Source organism: Ophioderma brevispina (assembly GCA_023653785.1). Taxonomy (NCBI): domain Eukaryota; kingdom Metazoa; phylum Echinodermata; class Ophiuroidea; order Amphilepidida; family Ophiodermatidae; genus Ophioderma; species Ophioderma brevispina. The sequence goes on from JAMKCH010005394.1 coordinate 52,511, forward strand.
CAAGCTTGTATCCACACAATGACAAACTCTTGATCATCCCCATGACCATTTCACTCCATTCTCATATCGGAGTGTAGAACCAGAGGTAAACCGACCGGAAGCCCTGACTTCGCCAAGTGTATATCCAAACACAGGATTATGCAACAAAATGACCTTGCGAGGTCACCCCCCTTCGAGACCCTTGATAAACTGGGGATAACACCAGGAGTTTAAAACTCAGTCAAAAACCCCGATCATCACTTCAGAGTTTCAGCCACCATGTGACCATGAATTATGAGAGGAATAACACAGGTGGTCTACAAGTGGCCCTTGCCCCACCCACAATTCAAAGTAGTTGGTTCTTTTTATACTTGCCGAATCTTAAATGTTAGAGATGTGGCATGTTAAGTGGATTTCTCAAAAGGACCTTGGACTTGTCTCAGGCCTTGTAGACATGGCCTTAGGAAAATAACTAACACTCCTTCAGTTATTAAGATCTGTCACTATGTTCATTTTCATATCAACGAGCCCCAAATGGGCAGGTTGACACTGTTGCAAACTGAAACAATTTTCAAGCTTTGTATGAACTGCTAACCACAAAGTATTTTACAAAATCCATAAACTTAACCCATTTAACTACATGTACATACAAATCCCACTGACAAATTTTCTTCCATTTTCAGCTTCAAATTTTGCACAGTAGTGTATTATTTTCAGTTGATTTATTCACTACATCACAAAAATGCAGTCCTCAAACAACCTATTGGAAAATGGTGGGAAATAAATGGTCGATAGCAAGCCAAGTGTTAGTGTGATATCCGACAGCTTTATGAAAAACACGCATGACATAGCCTTAACTCAATGGGGATATTGTACTGCCTATTGTGCAAGAGATGTACTGAATATATCCTACCGGTTCATCGGTATGCCTGAGTGAGTAGAAAAGTAGGCCACGTTCTAATATACTTTGGTGAATAATTAGAACAAGTTTAATAAAATGTTACAATGTGTTATTTATAATTGTATTATAGATATTTGGTAAAACAATTTCTTATTAAAGTCAGAAGAACTGACTGGTTGATAAGTCATGCATTATGGATCACTCAAGTACAGGTACATGTTATTAAAGTTCTTTTGGGTTATCTTCATGCAGCCTATACAGTGAACCAGAATGCGGATGCTTAGTTGAAAAGAATTTGTTATCAACGGACAATATCGTTCCCCTATTGTTGGCATATGTGGATTCAGTATGGTCTCACGTTTCTGGATTAATCTGTCTCCAGTCCTGTCTCAAACAAAAGATTGAATAATTTGAAAGAATACATTCAGTTCTGTTAGTGAAGGTCAAAAGGTTAAAAAGAAAGTACATACTACGTGAATAAAAAACAATTGTGCAAGGATTAAAGATGACCTTGACCTTAATGAAATCACTATATCATAGATTTGTTGTTGTTTTTATAAAACAATATACTTTCATGTGTTGAAAAAATGAAAATCGACTGAAAAATACACTAGATTTGGCAGGTTTTGTAAGCACACCTCTTTTTTCTCTATTCCTATGGGATTTACACACATTAAACTTGTGTTTGTGAGAATGTACAATATCATGAATATCATGATGTCTTTGTCAACTTAATGTTACATTTTTTTGATCATTTCAACTACAGCCTAATCAATGAATCTATTTATACCAACGTGCCAACTGATATGACAAATCCAAACACCAATTCACCTGTTGCAGAGCAAGAAAACGCGCTCTTCCCGTTGTTTAGGATATTGCTAAGAGTTTAGTCCCTTATTGGCATAGCTTGTAGATCTATACCTACTATACCTGAATTACAGTACTAGTGTTGAAAACCCTTTTCATTTGCACATCAGGATTAATTGGGTGAGATTTTGTGTGAAGTGAACATTTACTATGCCAGTTCCACAATAAATTACAGTTACATTGATAATTGTAACTGAACGCTCACTTCATTACTATAATACCCCGTATATACATTAACGTAATATCTTGCTTAACTGTATAAATCCCATTGGAATGGAGGAAAAAGAGGTGTGTGCTTACAAAATTTGTCATATCTGGCTTATTTTGCAGTCGATTTCTTTCACTTTTTTAACACTTGGAAGTATATTAGATTTGCTTTATTAAAACAACAACAAATCTATGATTCAGTGACTTTATCAAGGTCAAGGTCATCTTTAATCCTTCCACAATTTTTTTTATTCACGTAGTATAACAGTTTTACAGTGCTGCCTACATTTAGATTATAGCACTACACTTTACTACAGCAAGGAAGAACAAGAAAACAGAAACAAAAACCCTAGAATGCAGTAAAGTCTGAAGTATAATTTGTGTTACTGGCAGCTCCAGGAAGTAATATTCAAAAGCAAACTTGACAAACGTTAAAGTATTTCTAGTTGATATAACATGAAATATCTTGGGAACTGGGAAGGTTGTTCATACCTGAATAAAAATGAATAATACCAGTCCCGCACGACTGATTTTCTAAAGATATATCCGAGTGTACATACCATGTCAAATCAGCATTTGAAAACATTTTCAAACATTAGTTAAATGTACTATCAGTAATCTAAGTGTTAGTATGGAAGGTGGAAATGTAGTATCCCACAAGGGATGAATTCAGTATTCTGCCACCAAATCCTTCAACATGCAGTTTATTCGGTTAAGGCTGCTGAATTCATAAGGTGGTGGCAAAATACAAAATTCTTTCCCAAACAAGAGGAAAAGCTGGAAAGTTATATCCGATACATACAGAACCAAAAGGTGAAAGTTAAACAATTGTCACAGACCAAAAAAATCAAAGAAACTGTTTATGTAGATAAAAAATACTGGCATATTAATTATTGAGTGAATGATTTAACCCAGACTGGATCCCGGATTCACTTTCTTGTGCTTTTCACCAAGATTGATGTCCCATTGGAAAACTAAATGTAGAGTTGAAATAAGATTTTGTGAAAATAGTGTGAAATACAATAGAAGTTTTGGCATAATTATACAATACCCTTCACATGCACCTTCACATCATGATACAGCGGCGTGAAGGATGTAGTTATGCCAAAGTTTCCATGCAAGAACATTATTTTTACCGTGTTCACATCATGCATCACAGATAAGCTACCCAGTATGAGTTCTCAAATTTTAATTTAAACCGGTGGTGTATTTATTGTGCTTCTGTGCAGTTCTTACTAGTATCAAGTTGATCCGAGATTTCACAGTTAAAGCCAGTGTAATTGCTGTGACAAATACAAATATATTCATGGCTCTCTTCCGCTGCTGACACGCAATCCCCAAAATTTAAACAAGGCTGACTCTGACAAGGGTCAATAGAAGGTCCTGGGCTTGCTGTTTGGAGAAAAAGATTGTCATTTGATACTTTTATTTCATATATGTCTCAAAACTGTGCATTTGTGTTGGTTTCTTTTAAAAATCAAGCCAGTGTTATTTGTGATGTGTTTTGAAAAATATCAATGCTTTTATCAATTTATAGTGTGCTTGTTAATTAAGTGTATTTAATTAGGAAATTAGCATTCAGTGGTGTAATGTCAAAGAGCAGAATAGAAGAGAAAATAGTCCAGGGTACAGATTCATTGATAACTAATATCAACCTTGTTTTATTAGATATATAATGTTTTTCAACAGTTTCTAGACCAGTTTTTTGTGCTGATTCTGAATCCGATGGATGCCAGACGAGCAACCTTGAGCATTTTTGTAGAAACACAAAAAATCAAAATGGCCACCAAAACACAAAATATTTATCTCTTGTTCACTCAAAAGTGTAATTTTTCAGCCTGTCTCGTTAAAACATTCATTATGACCAATTAACATATGAATCTGTAACCACGTAACCAATGAATTCAATATGGCCATCAATACAATAAAGTGTCTGATCGTGAACTACTTTTGACAGCAGGTTGGTAATTTGGTATCTATCCTGGTGTTTTGGCAGTCAAGAAATTAATTAAAACCATAGGAAATATTTTTAAAAAATGTGATTATAAATTCTTTCATTATAGGATGCAAGATGGCTTCCGATACACTAATATATCTTTAATTGATAGCTGTGTCTAACCTACTACTGCAATATTTGTGTATATCCCTGTAAGTCAATCAGATCAATGTACACATCATTAGGTAATCAGAGGAATCGATGCGTGTAAGATGCCATCCAAGACGGGTATCCAATATGGCTGGAAATGGCATTTAATAAGCGGCGAAAAATCCGATCACCAATAGTCTAGAGATATGTGTGTTTTTTTTGCAGGTTTTGGGCGTCCATTGGCATCCATATTGGGATATTTGACGAATAACGACCCAAACACACTTAAGATAGCCTTACTGGAATTTTTGGAAGTGATAATATAACTAAAAACAACAAAATATATATCTTTAGCCTACAGCGTGAACGAATTACTGACCTTTACTGATTGACATTTGCAGCCATATTGAACGCTTATCTAGGATGCCATGTTGCAGATATCAATCACTTTGATTATGTTATTTAAATGGCTCTGAATGAGTTATAGTGATATATACAAACACGGCAGCTCTTGGATATATGTAGTAATGAATTTTGCCATTTTGGAGCCATCTTGAATGGTTAATTGATTTGATTATCAAATTGTTGAAAGCTATTCCTAATGGTTTCTATTAATATATTGATTGCTAAAGCATTGATATATATACCAAGTTACCATTCTACAGTCAAAAGTAGATAAATATCAGATGCTTTCTTGTATTGGCGGCCATATTAAATCTATTAATTTGGCGGTTAATGAATCTTACTTTAATTGGTCACAATGGGTGTTTTGACTGGACAGGCCAAAAATTACAACTTTTGAGTAATTAACATATGAGTTTTTAGTGTTTTGGTGGCCATTTTGAATTTTTGCATTTCTTCGAAAATGCTCAAGGTTTTTCGTCTGGCATCCATCGGATTCAGATTCAGCAGGTAAAACTGGTCTAGAAACCGTTGAAAAACATTATATATATTTTATAACAAGGTCACATGGTCTGTAGCCTGGACTAAAAGACCTAAGACTGGAAAACCCCAAAATGACAGAGTTAGGCCTACAGGTATACATAGTACATGTGTTACAATAGTTGGATATTAAATTCTTAGGTCTATTTGAAATTGATTTGCAGTATCAAGAGTTATATCTTACAGTTTTTAGCACTAATTTAAAGGTCAGCACAAAGAGACACAATTTATACAATGCATACTGATCTAATAATGTCAAAGAACAGAACAGAAAAGACCCCAAGACTGGGAAAACTAAAAAATGACAGTGTTAGGCCTATGTATCTAGACGTATTCTTTGGATATGAAATTCTTATAAGCCTATTTGAAATCTATGTGCAGTATCAAGAGTTATATCTTACAGTTTTTAGCACTAATTTAAAGGTCAGTACAAAGAGTAAGGGTAGAATTTTGTCGTCGTGTGCGAGAATCAGTCTTGATTCCCCCAAACAAATTTTGCGGGAATCTTCTGATTCACTACTGTGTAAAAAAAGTTCTAAAGTTTACGAGAATCAACATTGATTCACGTAAATCAGTTTACGAGAATCTTTGCGAGAATCGATTCTCGCCGAAATTCTAGCCCTGAAGAGGCACGATTTATACAATGCATGCTGAGCTGTACTACTCTGCTCTGTTAGGATTAAACTTGGCCTGGTTTCTGATATATACAGAAGGACTGGCATTCATAAAAAACAAAGTGGATTAAAATGCCTAGAAATCACTTCAAATCACCCAAAGATATTTTCATGAAGACCAAACAAATGTCATGCAAAAAAATTATCATTTATATAAATGTAGACCATGCATCCCATCCAAAGAGAGTGTAATTTTATTAAACTATAAATTTGTGGTGCGTTATAATGTTTGTGCAGTTGTTCTTACTGGCTTCAGGTTGATCTGTTATTTCACAATTGAAGCCTGAATAGTTGGCTTCACAAATGCAAATGTAATCGCTGGACCCTTCATCTACTGATGATAAACACAACCCATTGTTCAAACATGGCTGACTTAGGCACTGGTCTACTTTGGTCTCAGTAGGCTGTGATGGAACTACAGTGGTCTCAGTAGGTTGCAAGGTGTCTACAGAAGACTCAGTAGGTTGTAATGGGTCTATGGTAGACTCGGTAGGTTGTGAGTTATCTGCAGTAGACCTAGGTTGTGATGTGGCTAGAGCAGACTCGGTAAGCTGTGATGGATCTACAGTAGATTCAGTGGGTTGTGGATTTACTGTTTAAAATCAATGTTCAATCACATACAAGTAAGTACCACGCCTAATCAAATCAATTAAATATACGATTGGAATAAGAGCTAAAAAATTGCATTTTAGCCAATTACCTTTACATTAAATCAATTTACTTTTTTTTAAATAGACTGTCATGTCTTGAAAAAATGGGTATGCTAGATTAACCAAAAACCAACTTAAAACAAAAGTAGCCTAATTTGCATCATGCCTCCCAAATTCCAGCAGTAGCTTAAAACGTTTCGTCTTAGGCCCTAGAGGGAGTAACTGAGAAAGCAAGTACCTTGGGCTATAGCATAGCTGCTACACTTGTGGTCATGCTGCCTCGGCAGGGTTGTAGCTGATGCTGGTTGGTGGCGGTTAGCTACGACCGGCACAAAAGATCATCCAGAGGTTGCCGATTGGTACTTCACTTTAGTGAAATGAAAAATCACCTCAAAAATTGACAATAAAAATCACAGTTTGTCCACCAGTATGGTAAATATAATTTACAACCAGCACTCAAAGCAATCTAGCTACAACCCTATACCTTAGCTTTTGTAGCATTTGTTTCTGCCCCCCCCCAATGTTCAGGGGGAATTTCAGGTGAAGAGTAATGCTCTAAAGTTGTCTGACAGAAACAGTAGCAAAAGAAATGGTCATTTTTCCTACACAAACCCCTACTCCATGTGCAAGTCTCAGGTCCAGCTAAGCTCCACACTGCAGTGGCATACAAAGGATTTTAAGAAGGGCATACAGGACAACAATTTTTTTCTGGATTTTTTTTCCCGGTTTACTTCGCTCACCAGTAGACCAAAATGTTTTTGCCGTTCAAAGTCTTCAGAATGGTGGCAGATGATGTCAGGCAATAGACATTTGCCAATTTTTACATGGGAATAGGTAGAAAGCAGAATACGGCCTCCTTTGCCCTTTCGCCTGAATGAGTGATTTTCTTGTGGACATGATAAACTGACAATCACCCAAATACATCATTACCTCAGTATTTTAAAGGTTCTAACTGACATTTTGCACTTTGGGGATATTAATTATGGTAATTGTAAGATTTCTAATATTACAAGCTATAAATTGATATAAATTGGTTATGGTGTCTGCTTTCTGGTGTCAACTTTTTTTTTTCTTCCAGTAAAAAATCCTTTGTATCTGTTTTTTTCTGTGCTTTTAAAGCCAATAACCCAAAACACAGAAAACATCAGTAAGGTGATGATGATAAGTCAATAACAGTCATGACAGTGACGGGAGCCATAGTCATGGGCATAGTTCCTGTTACATGCTGCCAAGTATGCTTGCATGCCCGCCAAAACGGCACGCCATCTGATATTGCATGAAGAGCGGCGCACGCAATGAGAGACGCACGTGTGTGCCATGTAACAGCAATTATGGCCGAGTATAGTTGACCGGTGCCAGTGCAGTGGTGATACACCACCAGTCCCTGGGGTGGGATAGTACAAGGAACTTCTACTGTGATGGACATTTTCACATGGATGTGTATATTTAGAACATTTAGGGTATGTTGCATGCGAACTAGGGGTAGGTGGTACTGTGTCAGGACTCATGATGATAAAAGAGTGATATTCGAAGTAACTTTTCAGTCTAGTCCTGGAATGGTCTATGCTGACAAAAGAATCATGATCATATGCTGGGTACAATACAATATAAGTGAGCGCGCAAAGCAAGCTCTTACCCACTAACACGTGCGTGATGACTGAATGAACAAAGAGTAATCCAAGCAACAAATTTTCGGTGTCCTACCACGAGCTTGTCGTATATTCCGTGTGTTAATTTTATCTCCAGTAATGCCCCAATGCAGTTTCTGCACTATTCTTCAAAGTTGCAGCTTTTAAGTAACTGAAAGGAGAACCAGTATAACAAATTCATTCGATACAATTACACTGTAAAATTAATTATTGACTACATATCGAGTTGGCTTCATCGAAACAGAATCATATAACATAAAAAGTAATAAAAACATTTTGTTGAAACATGCGTATTTGAAATTTGCGCTAGTGTATATGGGAACGTAGACCTGTTATGCGATACGGACGGCAGAGTAGCATCATACAACTTCACATGTGATGCTGTTATGTGTATTTCCTATGGCGTGTATGACCCCAAAGTGCCGGCTTGTATGCCATAACACGTTATAACACTAGCGCGATTTTTAAAGAGCACGTGGTCAGACTCTAGATGGTTTTAATCATTGTATGCGTTAATATAATTCTGTTTTTGATTGAAAACCACTCGATATGTAGTCAATAATTTTTAGAGTATGTTGTATAATAGTATTGGTGATACGGTTCTCCTTTAATAAATTCATTTTTAGACACTATTTTTGTTTAGCTAGGCCTACTAGTTTTGTTGTCCAAGCCTTTACAGTACGAACTTCCTTTTTACTTTTTATTATGAAAAATACTTTTACACTCGAATATCGCGGCGCCAGACCACTTTACTGTTGGCTCCTGCTTTTGCTACTTGCCCGTATAAATTTATAACCTAATCAGCCCGGACATTGTCATTGTCACAAAAACAGGTACAGGAAATAAATAAAATATGGAGTGATTTAAAATAATAGCTTTATTAACAATATTTTCTAGATTCTATAAAAACTTTAGCTTTTAGGATAACTGTGATCGAACAGTCAGCCACTTTGCAGTGTTTCGACATAAACCAACAGTGCCAGCCCAGGGCACCACACACGAGACGTGTGATTCTCTTGCCTAAGATAGAATACAATTTTGTACTAATTCGGTCAAAATTTCAGATTTTCTGAAACATCCATAGCTCTAGCTACACGAGGTTGACTCAGGCCATTTTCCACTACGACAGCCCCTGTTATCTATGTTATCTAACCCGGGGGGTTTCACTTTTGGTTTGGGTGGGGATGTGCGGCCGGATGTTTGAACCACCACCCCAAAAATATTGCTACCCATATTTATACCTACTTGGCGGGAGATTTTGCGGGCGAAAGCCAAGAAGCTGGGAAATAAACTGTAAAATGTATTTTGGGCATTCTAGCAGAACTAGTTTTCACATTGTGGTTTGTTAAAAACTCTTCATACCTGATTGATCATTGGCAAATCACTTGCAACGAAATGCAACCCTTTCAATACCACTTTGCAAGAAAAAGGGCGACCATGCATCGCACGATATGCCAAAATCGTGAAAATGCAACCCTTCTCGGCGCACATCCCCGTAACCTTTTGCACTAAGACCCCCCCCAGGGGGGTACGGACGACGATCAATGCTACGTGAACAAGCGACCCTAGCCAGCCATTTTCCTCTACGATAGCCCCCGTAATATATGCTACAAAGTAGGTTTGGACAACGATCAAATCAATGACTACATGAACAAGCTAATAGTCCCACATTTTTCCAGTATTATTTTAATTGATGAAGTGCAAATTTTCACCAAAATTTTACCCGCCGTCAGTGACAAGTTAAAAGTTTCAATGAGGCCGTCTAGAAATGGCCCAGTTTACCAAGTTTTGTATGTGCGAGTGATGCACGTCGGCATAGAATACACCGCATACACGCCTCAAGTACTAAGGGTCTGCCATGTATCAATTCACGATTTTGTTAAACAAGTGTATTGCAATAAAATTTATGAGATTTATGCCTTGCGTATTAATTTCTCATTATTATTAACAACTCCCGGTGAAAATCACATTGTTTTTAGTCATGACTTGAGCATCAACTAATTACATGGCATTTCAATTATTTATTTATTCGATCTTCTTTTGCCTGGAGAGACCCCATCAGTGTAATCACTGTTTTCAGGGGTGCCCAGGGGTCAAAACATACATGTAATTACAAACAAATTGGAAACAATACAATAAGTTATAACCAAGAAATACAGAAATTAAAAAGTATGAAACAGACAATAATAAGAACATAATTGTACATGGTAAAAGTTAAAACAGTCCCGCTGCTATAATATAAAACATTGTATTGCACAGTTTAAAATTTGAGGTGTCAAGTACCAAAATTAAATACCATAAAAACAAAACAAATTCACATACACACCTCAAACACATCACACATGCAACAACACCCACGCACATACACCCATGCATACATACAAAAATACATACCAAAATTAAAGAGAGGAATCTACTAAAAAGGTAAATATGGCGGCTCCCATATAAGGCCATAGTGATTTTGTTGTTGGGCTTTGGGATATTTAATGCTTTATTTTGGGGTTAAAAACATAACATAGGTAAGTACAAAAAAACATTTTATGGTTCAGATGATAATATGATCGAATGCAAAGACTGGCGCTAACATGATTACGAAGATTATGGCGCGAGGAATGCTTTGCATGGAAGCGCCAAATTTGGCAGTCGTTATGACCGTGTACACGTTTAAACAAACGAAAACACTGATTGTGTAAACGGATATAGGAAATTAAACGGTAACTAGCTCCCAGCTCTAGGCCCAGAAGCTGCCAGAAAGTAGCAGATCGATTTCGGTTTAAACCACTAAAACGGTGAAATAGTAAGTTAGGAACAATATGTACACACTCTTGTGTGAAATTGTTTCAGTTTCGATTTATTTCACTGTTTGGCCATCAGTTTGGAACAATTTTAATTCAAGTTTGGACCTCTTTGATATTACTTTTTACAGGTGCTTGTACCGATTTATGTGTATTGTGTTCTCTACTTGAAGGCTACTTGATATGAGAGCCTGGCACTTGCACATACACCCCATCAAGTACCGTGGGAAACAAACTTGCGGTTTTGATGGTAGACGCAATAATGCATGTTGCAAAGCCCGATTCAACACTGTGCTAATATTGATGGTTACCCACTAAAACGGTATATAAAATCGGTAAAAAATGAGAATTTTGCTGATAACGATCAGATCGGCCCGATTTCAAAATACTATAATACTTATTCTCTAGCCTAGCTCATGTAGCTCGACCTACCCAATGATGGCAATAACCACTCTGGGCAATGTAGACTCTATTCTAGCAAGCATCATTAGCATGCTGTATTGGGCATGTTGGGAGTATAAGCCGATTCACGATCTCAGATTCAAGATGCATAGTGGGTAATATCCGACGATCTTTTTGTAGATAAACAAAACGAGACTACTGTACAATTTCAATGTGGTGAACTTTGCCATTTTCACAAAAATCTCTCTTACTTGCGTTTTATGAACTATGCGGTCTCAATTCCTTCACGACAGTTATTAAATACAGTTGAATATGACATTAACAACATGAAAAAGATAAACCTGTTTAAAAACCCGAGTTTAAGTAATTTTGTGAAAACGGCAAAGTTCACCACATTGAAATTGTACAGTAGCCTCGTTGTGTTTATCTACAAAAAGATCGTCGGATATTACCCACAATGCATCTTGAACTGAGATCGTGAATCGGCTTATTGTAGTCTGAGTCAAACTCAAAGAGTCTGAGCCTTGGGATGGACCTGGCAGTAGGGCCTAGTTCCAATAATTGTAACTTATGGCATCATCTTTGAAAATTTGGACATAATCTTTGGTGCCATAAGTTACAACTGTTCTGTGGAGTTCCAATGCATTTAAGGTTTGAGATGTTTTGAGATGTATATTTCCTAAATAAAAAGAAAAAATAATTTTCTTTTAACATACATAGCATCTCTAGAGTCTGTAGAATAATTGTCTTAACAATTTGTAACCGATGCTACAATTTGTTCCCAAAAAAGTTCATGTCAACATGTACACAGGCTGCCAAATGTGGCAGCCCAATGTAGACACAACAAGCTGGGTAAATTTCACCTGAAAATTTCATAATGTGAATTTTAAATCTGGAAAAATGGTTATCACATGATGCAGAAGACTCTCAAGAATGCCTACAATATAACGGTTATTGCAAATAATGAATATTTAAGCCATTTTGCAGCTGTAAAGTTAGAGCAAAAGCTGTCTGTGTATCTTGGCTTAAATGGCACTTTCAGTACACACAACTCGTCATGACTAGATAGTCTATGATAACAGTAGCCATAAAAAGTTAAGACTATCTAGTCATGATCATCAGGACTACTCCTGGCCTGGCTCACTCAAATTTTGCTCACTTGCCTTTAGAAATTAGGCTTGTGTTGTGATCTTGTTGTTTCTTGAATTTGTAATCATCTGTGATCTGATCATGCATGCATCCCATGCAAGAAGATGAGTTGGACGGTCATGTCATACTCAGTCTCAGTCACTATCATGATGGATAGGCCTGGCTGGGGGATAGGCCCAACTGAAACAACATTCAACGTAGGTAGAGGTGGTGCATCTAAGTTCCTGAACATTCCTGAACGCAAAATGCCGAAATTTTTATCAAGATTCGTCGTAACAACAAAGTAGTTCACCACTATTCACTGTGTAACTCATGAACTTTCTGTGTTGACTCTGTCGTGGTTGCAAAATTTGGCAGTTTCGATGTGAAAGTATCTTATTCGAAGCTCGTATGACAATCAATTAACAAATCTGATTGGTCAACTAGAACTAAAACTTTAAACCAATGAAGGGGCCGCTGTCATTTTCCTTGTAAAGGGGAGACCATGCATCGACCAGGATCATCTTTTTTAATTCCCCCATATAAAAACAGCCTAATCATGGCCTAATTTAATGACACCCCGTGATTGGGTCGCAGGTGGGAGGTGACCCAACACATCGACAAATATTTCCAGGAAACAGGAGGTGCAAGTTTCCCTCGACGAAATGTTATATTTCCATTTTCGTAATCGTCCCCGATTTTTGAGGGATTGGCTTGATTGACTCGGTACGCTACTGGTCAAGATACATCATTCAACATGTAAAAGCTGGTTTGTTTTCGTCTCCAGAGCAGAAGCAGAGCGTTATGAAAGTGGGAGATCCGATTAACGGATCATCTCACTCTCACAAGGCTATCGGCCAACAAGATAATAAAATCTGAAGTCATTTAAAAAAATAAAAGAGCCTACGTTAATGCTCCCAATCCCTCCAAAACTCCAGAAATATTTGTAACCCCTTCCAAAGAGGTTACAATAATTGTTTTTGGTGAGAAATCGAGGTTTGAATTGCATACGTGACAATGTAAAGAACGCAGTCTGCAACTAACTTTTACACGTCGTGGTCACAATCATGTTCTTTGACGTACACATCATCGTCATACACTAAAAACAATTAGTCGAAATGATGTCGTATAGGACTAATTTGTACAAAACTTTCTAATATATTTTTACAATGTAACAAAAACGCGGCAATTTGTTATTTATTGGGCTTACAAGTAGACCTATAATTCTCCTAGGGCGAAAATGTGCCTCTGATAACGGAATAGAAAACGTGATAGATTTAAGGTCAAATTTCATAAAGAAACAGTGTCAAAATCTTTCCATTATTACATGCTATTACATTCTCAGGTCAGTTTGCGTTTCAATTGTTCTTTACAATTTAAAATACTTTACCTGCTGGGCGAAAAGGCATGTCTTTTATAGCGACAAAATAGGACAAACGGACCGAGTTACTTTTCTGAGAGGTGGGTGAGGAACTGGGAGCCGATGGCAATACATTGTAAGCCTATAGCAGTACACAACTAGTGGATAAATTATATTGTTTGCGTACAGACTTTACAACTTTTCCTTCTGAATATATCCAATCCAAAGCGGTATCGGACAAGTGAAAAGACATAGTAATTTTCTACACAGACCTACTCGCTCATTTTCTTAGCTTTAGCTTTCTTTAGCTTTTAATTTTTCGTCGAAAAAGGTTTAGACCCTCCATTCCCCCTTGGCGTAAATAATGACCGCTCCCTAAAATCGGCTCTAATTCTTGAAACGTTTCAACGGTGGCTTATCAGCCTACAATCATTTTGCAAAATTACATCGACATGTTGGCATGTTTCGGCTATACTTAAAGGTGGGTGACCCGATCATGATCCAAATTTTCATATTTTATCCGTCACATGGAAGCATATTACCAAAAACATCTGATTACAAATGTTGAGTTAAATAGGCCCAGCCGTTTTGATAGTAGAAGCAAAATGTGTATTCTAAATTGCCCCAAAGACAGTGTGTGTTAATAAATGTGGTATACCACACTTGTGAGGCGTTTTTGTTCATAAAATCAAAAGGAGACATTTCCTGGCCTAAAAATTCACCGGGGTAATGATAAAAATATGAACTTTATTCTGATAACAAAATCTCCATTTTAATGGAGTAAAGTTGGGGTGGGGGAAGGGCGAGGTTGTCGATCGGGTCACCCACCTACTCATTTTCATAAATTTTGCAATCCTTAACTAAACTAACACAACTGTTATTGGGCGTAGACTCAAATTTCACATGGTAAGACATTCTAAAAGAAATCCCTATTGCTTTTCTGTACACTAAAGATGATCTGAAACAAGGAAAACATGGTCGGTTAGCACAAGATTTATCCAATAATGTATCATAAACTTGCAGATTGTTTGACAGTTAACCGTAATTTCGGGGTTCTTGTTTTCAACAGTTTTGCGTTCCAGTCTGGCTTGGTGCATGTTGCGTAACACCTGTGCGGGTTTTTTTCTGCGTCAGAAAATCGAGGCTTATAGTCTGTTATAAAAAAAATTAGCACAATTGTGTACATTGCAAATGCTAAAATTACATTCTTAACTACTATCCAAAATGACATGGATATCTTTTCCGAGTGACACTTAATAGTAATATTGTTCAAATTGTCAATGGTCAAATGGAAATTCAAAAGGATTCCAGCAACAAAATTAAGTTGGAAATATGTGTATAGCTACAGCAAATGCATATACAAGACCTTTGAATACACTGTAAAAACAGTGGTTAGGATTGAAACAGTTATTTACGCCACATTTCTAAACACTTTATTTAAACATGTAATATCTAAACACCTTGTAGCTAAACACCTTTAAAGTTTAAACATGTTTTGGTATCAGATACCTAAACATGTTTAAACTTTAAACATGTTTAGGTATCTGATACCAAGTGTTTAAAGGCATTTGATCCCTGATGCAAAGTATTTAGAAATTTGACATGTTTAACAAAAAACTTCTTTGCACCATCACGTTTCTAAACACTTTTTTGCAAGTGTACTTATAGCGAGGGGACGTGGGGATTCGCATTTGATTTTGACAATTTTTGACATGATTTCTGTTAGGCCTAAGTGCCACTCGGACATGGCACATTGAATAGACAGTATATAGTGTAACAATTGATTGCAAAGTGAATTGAAAATAGTTCTAAGCTTACCAAAATTTGCTACGACAGTTCTAGATCTTATCTCAGTCCAATAGGTGCTGAAATCTTGAGCAACGGTCGCCCTGCAAGAAAAAAGAAAAAATCTTTATTGAGCAAGGTTTCGATAGATGACACTATATGGATTGCAATTGAGCAAAATTACAGGTACAGAGTGCAAAAGCTGGGATGCTACCTTTAACACGATGGGTGGTAATTTTAGCACCCTCCTGGAATCATATAGACGACCACGCCCATGTTAGATTTATACAATTTCGGTGTTAAACACCGCCTTGTTGGTGTTAAACACAAATTTTGGTTTATGTACGATATGATACAGCTTGGTGTTCACTTTACACCACATGTTGCTATTATTTTTAACACTGCTGGTGCCAACCACTGAACACTGCTGGTGCCAACTACTGGTGTTAATTTAACACATTCCAGGAATCAATACGGGACCGTACCCGCTGGTGTTAATTAACACCAAATTTCGGTGTTAACAGTTATATATATTTAACGTCTGACATTTTAGTAGAAAATGTTTTATTTTGTTATTGTTTGCTTCTATTGTCTGCTTATACTGTACGTTACTATAACATTTCATACCGGGTGTCTCAAAAAAAGGAAACCCTCAAAGCGCCCTCTATTTCACGAATAGAAACGAGTAAACCATACAAATACATATCTGAAAAGTGCATTTCATTAGGTTTCCGACACCGAAAAAATCTTTCCAATAGGATGCATATTGACTGAGTTATGGCTGATTGAAAATTTGTACCACTTTTTCATTTTATCCACGGATTGTTACTGTTTCGGTAGTCTTTAAACAATACACATTTTCCACGCTCATTCTTTTGTTTATGGTTTCTTTTGTTTTTGCGACAAAGGTCAGTCCTGGTATTGAACAGTTGAGTTTCAATTATTAGAAATCCCAAGATCTTGCCTCATTCTTCTTTACTGCGCTGCTCTGCCCCCCCCCCCCTCCCCCCTTTTTTTTTTTTTTTTTTTTTGGTGTTCACTTTACACCACATGTTGCTATTATTTTTAACACTGCTGGTGCCAACCACTGAACACTGCTGGTGCCAACTACTGGTGTTAATTTAACACCTTCCAGGAATCAATACGGGACCGTACCCGCTGGTGTTAATTAACACCAAATTTCGGTGTTAACAGTTATATATATTTAACGTCTGACATTTTAGTAGAAAATGTTTTATTTTGTTATTGTTTGCTTCTATTGTCTGCTTATACTGTACCGTTATAACATTTCATATAAGGGAGCGGTCATTATTTATTCGCGTTCCCCCCTCGCTTCAGTTCAAACATTTCACACACCCCCCTTGATCATGCTGATTTCCCCATTTAAAAGTTCATGTTCCCCTCTCTCTCGTTGATGAAAAATTTCACGTTCCCCCCTCTCTCTTACAAATTTTATTCGGGTTCCCCCCTCAATCCTCCACCCCCCTCCACCCCCCGGCATAAATAATGACCCCTCCCTAAGCAGGTCACCAAATACATACAATTGCGCAGCAGCATGGAGCAGTGTTAAATCCTAAATTTCAACACCAGAAACTAACACCATCAAACTCGACTTGATGTTAAAATTTAGCACCCTATAGTTTTTGCAGTGCCAGTTGGTAAATTTAAAAAACATACAATTATTGATCTTTACTTATTCTGTACTATAGCGTGTTCCACATTGGGGTATTTAGTGGATCTGCATGTCTATTTGTGGGGGGCGGTATGACAATTTTCCAAAATATTCTGCAGTATTTTGATGGAATTAAGCACACTAGTTCCTAATTTATAAGTAATAACGCATGTCCGCATTTTTATCCTATCGTATGCATATCGCTGCTTATCCCCTAGAGCTATAAAAAGGTACAAAAGCACAAGTTTGTGGGTGTTTATATCTTACCTAAATTCGATATTTCCTATATTTGCAACATCCTCGCTTGGGGCTGTCCATCTGAATGTTTTTGCAGTCTTGTCCTCAATATTTCTATGTGTTAGAGTATCATCTGGGTGTTGGCACTCTTTCCGTTGTACCTGCTGCTGATCGGCGCTGGTCAATATTGTCCACGTTCCTACGGTATCAGCAGGGTTTGATATACTACGGGCCTGAAGAATAAATCCTGCAAAAGTCTGCCCTGGTGCGGTAATTGTGACTGTAGAGAGATACGGTAAAATACGTAATTTATGAACAAAGTTTATTAAGCAAATACTTGAAAATATTATTGTCTAGAAGTATAGTCAATATTTTTCCCCGAAATTGGAGGTTACACTAACCCAAAAAAGGTCGAATTTAACACTATTTGGAACTCTCTCCCTCTCTCTCTCAAAAAATAAAACTTCAAAGAAACTCTTTGAACTTATTTTTCAAACTTTTTCAGTTCTAGGAGAAACCTTTGCGAATGAGCAAGGTCCTATTTAAGGTCAGACTGGTCGATTTCGAAATATATATGTTTGGAGTTGTGCTCAGGTAGAATGATTTTAGGCTCTGAGTAGAACAGAAGCTTATTAAAAGTTTAAGAACTTTATACCAACCATACAATCGGTAACAACCATTAACGAATCCTACTGGAAAGCAATAACAGGACGGAAAACCACCCTACCTTAAAGCTAGAATCGGTAATTTTGTCCCAAATATATAAAGGCTGGCTAACTTTTTTCACACAGTGATATTATATTAACGTCTGACATTTTAGTAGAAAATGTTTTATTTTGTTATTGTTTGCTTCTATTGTCTGCTTATACTGTACCGTTATAACATTTCATATAAGGGAGCGGTCATTATTTATTCGCGTTCCCCCCTCGCTTCAGTTCAAACATTTCACACACCCCCCTTGATCATGCTGATTTCCCCATTTAAAAGTTCATGTTCCCCTCTCTCTCGTTGATGAAAAATTTCACGTTCCCCCCTCTCTCTTACAAATTTTATTCGGGTTCCCCCCTCAAATCCTCCACCCCCCGGCATAAATAATGACCCCTCCCTAAGCAGGTCACCAAATACATACAATTGCGCAGCAGCATGGAGCAGTGTTAAATCCTAAATTTCAACACCAGAAACTAACACCATCAAACTCGACTTGATGTTAAAATTTAGCACCCTATAGTTTTTGCAGTGCCAGTTGGTAAATTTAAAAAACATACAATTATTGATCTTTACTTATTCTGTACTATAGCGTGTTCCACATTGGGGTATTTAGTGGATCTGCATGTCTATTTGTGGGGGGCGGTATGACAATTTTCCAAAATATTCTGCAGTATTTTGATGGAATTAAGCACACTAGTTCCTAATTTATAAGTAATAACGCATGTCCGCATTTTTATCCTATCGTATGCATATCGCTGCTTATCCCCTAGAGCTATAAAAAGGTACAAAAGCACAAGTTTGTGGGTGTTTATATCTTACCTAAATTCGATATTTCCTATATTTGCAACATCCTCGCTTGGGGCTGTCCATCTGAATGTTTTTGCAGTCTTGTCCTCAATATTTCTATGTGTTAGAGTATCATCTGGGTGTTGGCACTCTTTCCGTTGTACCTGCTGCTGATCGGCGCTGGTCAATATTGTCCACGTTCCTACGGTATCAGCAGGGTTTGATATACTACGGGCCTGAAGAATAAATCCTGCAAAAGTCTGCCCTGGTGCGGTAATTGTGACTGTAGAGAGATACGGTAAAATACGTAATTTATGAACAAAGTTTATTAAGCAAATACTTGAAAATATTATTGTCTAGAAGTATAGTCAATATTTTTCCCCGAAATTGGAGGTTACACTAACCCAAAAAAGGTCGAATTTAACACTATTTGGAACTCTCTCCCTCTCTCTCTCAAAAAATAAAACTTCAAAGAAACTCTTTGAACTTATTTTTCAAACTTTTTCAGTTCTAGGAGAAACCTTTGCGAATGAGCAAGGTCCTATTTAAGGTCAGACTGGTCGATTTCGAAATATATATGTTTGGAGTTGTGCTCAGGTAGAATGATTTTAGGCTCTGAGTAGAACAGAAGCTTATTAAAAGTTTAAGAACTTTATACCAACCATACAATCGGTAACAACCATTAACGAATCCTACTGGAAAGCAATAACAGGACGGAAAACCACCCTACCTTAAAGCTAGAATCGGTAATTTTGTCCCAAATATATAAAGGCTGGCTAACTTTTTTCACACAGTGATTATTATATGAACAAACATATAAAAATATCCATTTGTTAGAAAATCGAGGTCGCCATGCTCGGGAAATCTCCGAGTCAGCATTTAAAATGTCCAATCTGTCTTTCAATTACTAGTGCATCGATTTGAGTTTACATTGTAGACGCAAAAACACGATTTGTTATATAATTGAGGGCGTCATTCTCGGGAAATCTCTGAGTCAGCCTCTAAGTGAGGTTTGGTTTAAACCATAGATTCCTGTTTGTGCGAAAACTGTCCCCGCCATGTATGTTATACGAAAAGTACCTTTTATCTTTGTTAACACAAATCATAATAAACAAGAAATGTAAATTAGCGTTATTTCCTATTGTGAATTTGCCAATAAATAAAAACCCATGTACAGTTCTTATATATATTTTAACAAAGTGTATGGAATAGTGTAAATAAAAAGTTACAAACAGAAAAATACATCGCCGCAGTGTAGCAATCTTGTTCCGCAGGTTTTGAGATACTCAACAATGGTGTTCATGGGTCATTTCAAATAAAAACACTTATTTTTCAGGACATTTCCCTGCATTATACAAACGTAATTGTCTGTACGGCTTCAAATACGACTTTGAAGTACGGTCATTGTGCGCTGACCGGTCGTGGGTGGTGGGATGATAAATTCGGGTAGATGACCGCTTGAAAAAATGAACAGAAAGGCAGATAAATATTAACTTATTCTTGAAACAAGTTATTCTTACAAATAAAAGGCAAGTTATTCAACTGAAAGTTATCCTACGGGTGTGTGTGTGGGTGTGTGGGGGGGGTCTGAAGGCATTAGTGTTCGAGAATTTACGCCTTAATTTGTTCTCAAATTTGAGGTGTTGGTGTATTGGTATAATATTCAGACATGATTCAAATTTTGAGAATAAAGAAGCTGTAAACGGAATAATCTCACAATGGGCGATTTGTTTAGCTAAAGCTCATGTCACACGTCAACGTATCACCCCCAGGTGTGCCTAAGGCACGTCATTTTGGCGATACGGTAATGTTCGTTTTGTGATCGTTTTGGGACGCGTCAATATGTTGTGATCGTTAACATTTTTCCAATTCTATCAGAAACAAAATTATAGATTGATTTAGCGCCAATTTGTAAACTTGTCTGAGTTTAGAGAAGACCAAAAGAGCACAGAGCAAGATTTTAACGTCCAACGATATGACGAAGCTAGCGCTATCTTCATAAGACAGCAGCACATTAACTAAACTGTAAAAACAGTGTTTAGAAAGTGAAGGCAAGGTGGTGTTTAGGTGTTTAATGTTTAGCAATTGAACACTTTGTGTTTAGAAATTAAATACATGGTGTTTAAAAATTAAACATTTGGTGTTTAGAAATTAAACAGTTGGTGTTTAGATATTCGACATGTTTAGAGATTAAACGCTTCTAAACGTTTTAAAACGTTTAATCTCTAAACATGTCAAATATCTAAACATCAACTGTTTAATTTCTAAACACAAAGTGTTAAATTGCTAAACACCAATTCTCTTAACACCGCCTTGCCTTCACTTTCTAAACACTGTTTTTTACAGTGTAAACTCATAAATTCCATATCAAGGTCAGAAATACCCTTTAAACACAAACAAATGGGCATACATGTAGTGCACAAGTGGGCTTAGGTTTTATATAACAACACAATTGATTCAACTTGGATTCATAAGAAATGATTGGTTCAATCATCATAACATAACAATAACCTGATTATTACATATCTGGTTTAAGTTACTTGTCCAGAATCCAAATGCGTTGCTGTTCAACGATGATGCACTTTCAAGTTGAAGGCTATACACAAAATCCTGAAGCATCACAGTCTGGGATGCAAAATATATATACTCTAGATGTCAGTCTTCTATCGCAAATGTCCACTTTTAGGACCACAAATGGAACCCTTCTGATTCCCAAAATAAAGACGACAGTTTTTTTTTAATTGAGGTATTAACAAGATAACTATTTATCTGGGGAGGAATCATTCCTTTGGCCAAGGGGCCCTAGATATTGAGGAGGTAAATGGAAAGGGTAAGAAAATTCTCATGTCCAATGTCCTAATCTTGGCAAATAACCTACCCTACAGACAGAGGTCGTAAGATTTCAACATTTGAAACTAATTATAAAATGTTGATAACTCAGTTTTGCGTCACAAATACTAACTGTTTACATCAGGAATCTTTAATAGCATAGTTTGGATTCTTATATTTAAAAAATTGCTATACTGATTACTTCAATTGTTGATAGCAAGACACTTTTGCGCTTCTTTTCCTGATGGAGTCTAATATATCCATTAACGACAATGTATAGTCATGGACCTAGGCTATAGCTTCACCAAACATTGTGCAATGTGTGAACCTCGTGCGTGGCAGTCAAAAATACACGTTTACAACAGTACTTGAGAAAGTTTTACAATTTCGTAATATATAACAAATACTACGTGATTTTAAGGCTTTCAAATGCTGCATTTCGCTTAGAACATTAACAACATATATGCAACGAAGACATGTTTATAACAGTGAATAAGATTACCAAGTTTTTCGTTTATGGTTTCATACGTTTGTTGCACTCATTATAGAACTGGTGACGTAACGTGCGCAGTTTATACATTGAAGTTATGTATTTCCATGTAATATCTCCTTGGTGCAACTTAAAAAGACCATAGAATAAGAATAAAAAAAACAAGGACAAATATCTAGTTTCTGATCATTAAACTCAAACTAAAAAGCTACTAAAATAAAAAAAAAAGGCAACGATTTAAACTGTATAATTGAGAACATGGACGTTGTAACCTTCAAACGAGAGATAACTATATACAAGCATTTGAGCGTGAAAGTTGTTTATATAAGCATCCTTGATTGTCTAAGAATTAGAGAATAAAGATAGGATTTGTTGTTTTGCCTATCTAATATCGTGTCATATTGGATGGGCAGTCCAATTTTTTGAGTAGTGGATGCTGGCGCACATACGATTTCAAAATATCACGATTCTTATTCACAATGTGAGATAATTTGGATTCTTTACCATCTATGCTGGTTCCAGACTGGTATATATAGTCTCCATGAGTAAAGCCTGAAAGTTGAATCTGGTAAGGGCTGATGCTGGTTTGCGGAGATGTGTTAGGATGATCGGGCACCAGGCTCCCACACGCACGACTTGGTGCTCCCGAAGGCAGGCATAATAATCCAGGAATTGTCACAGTAAAAAGAAGAAATAAGAAAATCCACCTGACTGACATCGCCGTACTGTGGTACATATTCCAAGAGTCAGATTGCATGATCGTATTGGCGCTGCTAACGCAAAAGCCGAAAATACCTTTACCGGTAGGCGGACAGTATATCGCTCAACAGAGCGGTGGTATCACGTCTGCTTAACAATTTTGGCGGTTCTCTCTTGGTTAATTTCGTTATTTGTCAAAAACACGAAGAATTAAAAATTGTGTTCATGGTGCTATCATCGGGTCAAACCTCTCACTAACGGTTTACGATATCTCCAGTGGTGATTGTCAGTTTTCCCAATACACATTCACTCATTTGACAAACCTGTTTTAGCATATGAATTGGTATACACCGCCCAAAACAAGCACAGCCCGAAACCCACTCAACCATTCTGCGTGGTTTAAATATACGATATCGATAAAATAGTTCCTTGTTGGGCGCAACAAGTGCATTGGCAACCTTTTTTCAAGGACATATACTATTGTCGACACACCTCACAACTACAATACATGCCATATTCATCTCAAACAAAACAACTGAAGCGATTACTAAGGTCGCCGCTTGAATGCCTAATCAACTAAAAATATTGGACCTGCAAGTGGCTGACTCATGTTTAGAATGCCTTCCGGGTTCTTGGTTCATGTATTTAATTGATTGACACAGTTGTAAACAAAGGCTATCTAGATTTGCACAGAAAACACTGTTTTATTTTTAAATAATTACTAAATTGCTTGGAAGCAACAAGTGGACAGGTGACTACATATACGTGGATCTGCACGCATGTTATGATGGCTCGACCATTGCGAGTTTGTGGCAGGCGCCCGTATGTGACGGTGAGTTCACCCCAACACACTCACACATACATACGCACACATACCACAGGCCCACACACACATAAAGACACACACACACACACACACACAAGAAAGCCGCTACAGAAACATGCAAACGAAAAATGTGCACTGCAAAAACTAGGGTGTTAAAATTAACACCGCTTGTGTTCTTGGAGGACCGCACCAAGAGGGTGTCAAAAATTCAACACATTTGGTGTTATTTTAACACCCTATTTTGTTAGTTTAACACTATTTGGTGTTAATAACAAGCTTTTGGTGTTGTTTAACACAATAGGGTGGTTAAAATAACACCAAAGAATTGTTTTGGGTCAATATACTCTTGATAATATACGAAATGATGTAATTTCGTCATGAGTGTTTAATCTGTATATACATATTATTATGCTTTCTATACAGAAAATAACATAAAAATAAACGCCGCTTAAACTACCTCTACCAGGTTTAAAGTCAAACCTATTTTTCCAAAATTTTTGTTTACTGTAAGGCATTCACCATTTGGAGCGAATATTACTTTCTAAATGCAAAAGGGCACACTCTGAAAGAGAGAATCCATGGCCCACTCCAAAAAGAGTGAGATTTCTCACGTATATAAGAATAGTTTTGGGTCAATATACTCTTGATAATATACAAAATGATATAATTTCATCATGAGCGTTTAATCCGAATGCACATATTATGGTGCTTTCTAGAGAAGATAGCACGAAGAATCTCAAACATTTGTGTCATTGCTACGAGATGAGACCACAAATTAATTTGTATATTTTATGATAATGTCAAGATAAATGCCGCTTAAACTACCCCTCTACCGGGTTTAAAGTTAAACCTATTTTCATATAGTCTAAGTGATATCTTATCTTTGTCGTATATTTTGTCAAGATAAATGCCGCTTAAACTACCCCTCTACCGGGTTTAAAGTTAAACCTATTTTTCATGAGATAAACTTGAGTCTATTGTTTACTGTAAGGCATTCACCATTTTGGAGCGACTGTGAATATGTTACTTCTAAATGCAAAAGAGAGACATTTAATTCTGCATGGAAGAGAGACAACAGGGCCCATCACGAAAAGAGTGAAATTTCACATCTATAGAAGAATAGTTTGAGCATCATACTCTGATAATATACAAAATAATATAATTTCATCATGAGCGTTTAACGGTGCTACGAGAGATTTCAAATCATGCACATTTTCTGTAATATGTAGTGATTTCATATAGATTAGACACGCAATATTTGGCTACAGAAATAACTGAAATGAAAACAAATGGTGATTCGTATATGCGTATATTTCAAATTTCGTATTTGCTCTATACGAAATGAGAAATTTCACTATTTTTGTACCAAAGAAACAGTTCTCAGCTTAATAATTTCAGATGGGGATATTTTTAATAGAAAGCTTTACACCAGTGCAAAAATCGGAATTTTTACATTTTTAGGGTACCTGTTATTTAAAATCTCTCGTTGCACCTTTTTGACCGAATGCACATATTGTGGTGCTTCCTACAGAAGATAACACCAAGAATCTCAAACATGTGTGTCATTGCTACGAGACAAGACCACAAATTAAATCATATATTTCATGATAACGTCAAGATAAATGCCGCTTAAACTACCCCTCTACCGGGTTTTAAGTTAAATCTCTTTTTTTTTCTGAGGTAAACTTGAGTCTTAAGTTAAAACGTATTTGAGAATTGGATTTGTTTTCAAGGTGTAAATTGTAAAGATAAATCTCATTCAGGTTAGCTAAAACCTCGTCTTACCAAGCCTAATTTTTGGAAACACGGATTACCAAGGGAGGGGTTACCACCTGTCGGGAATTCGTTATAAACCACCAGATGCTTACGATTTTGATACAAGTAGATACGGTCCTCCTATTTCCATTGATAACACCTTCGAAATCTAAAACAAAATAAAACCTTTTAAATTTGAACTGTTTTTGTACACAGTGTATAATATATAGGCGAACATTCTTTTTGCACCAAAAAGGTAGGAATATCGGATTTTTATGCGAGTGTAGCTGTGGAAATGAACAATTAACAATAAAATAACAGCTTAAAACATTAAGTATTTTTTCCATTAGACAAGTTTTATGACGGTGGACAATTGCCTATACTTTTGTGCAAATTTATAGAATTTATTTATTTTTTAGAAAAAACCCTCGTGCACCTTCAAACAAAGTGGTCTCCTCCGTGGTCTTCTTCTTCATGGTTTTCTTCTTCGTGGTCTTCTTCTTCATGGTTTCCTTCGTGGTCTCCTTTGTGGTATTCTTCTTCTTCTTCTTCTTCTTCTTGGTCTTCTTCGTGGTTTTCTTCTTCTTCGTGGTCGCCTTCTTCGCGGTCTTCTTCTTCGTGGTCTTCTTCGTCGTCTTCTTCGTGGTCTTCTTCTTCTTCGTGGTCTTCTTCTTCGTGTCTTCTTCTTCTTCTTCGTGGTCTCTTCTTCGTGGTCTTCTTCTTCGTGGTCTTTTTCTTCGTGGTCTTCCTTCTTCGTGGTCGTCTTCTTTGTGGTCTTCTTCTTCGTGTCTTCTTCTTCTTGGTCTTCTTCTTCGTGGTCTTTTTCTTCTTCTTCATGGTCTTCTTCTTCGTGGTCTTCTTCTTCGTGGCCTTCTTCTTCGTGGTCTTCTTCTTCGTGTCTTCTTCTTCTTCTTCTTCTTCTTCGTGGTCTCTTCTTCGTGGTCTTCGTGGTCTTCTTCTTCTTTGTGTTCTTCTTCTTCTTGGTCTTCTTCGTGGTCTTCTTCTTCGGGTCTTCTTCTTCGTGTTCTTCTTCTTCGTGGCTTCTTCTTCTTCTTCTTCGTGGTCTTCTTCGTGGTCTTCGTGGTCTTCTTCTTCGTGGCCTTCTTCTTCTTCGTTGTCTTCTTCTTCGTGGTCGCCTTCTTCGCGGTCTTCTTCTTCGTGGTCTCTTCTTCGTGGCCTTCTTCTTCTTCTTCTTCTTCTTCGTGGTCTTCTTCGTGGTCTTCGTGGTCTTCTTCTTCTTCTTCTTCTTCTTCGTGGTCTTCTTCGTCGTCTTCTTCGTTGTCTTCTTCTTCGTGGCCTTCTTCTTCTTCGTGGTCGCCTTCTTCGCGGTCTTCTTCTTCGTGGCCTTCTTCTTCTTCTTCGTGGTCGCCTTCTTCGCGGTCTTCTTCTTCGCGGTCGTCTTCGTCATCTTCATCTTCTAGCTTTAGCTGTAATGTGGTGGATATGGCAGCCCAGTGCAGGTTTGAGTCTGGATGTACTCATATATGGTTGTCGACTTACTGGAGAATAGTGAAATATTCGCTGGAAGGTTTATTTTGGATGTGAAGCATATGACGTATGTTTTTTAGCATTTCGCACCTGTCCTGCCATTTTTTAAGTTGAAATCTTCTTACAGGGATCCTTGTTCTGATGCACACATAACAAAGTCATCCGCGAGAAGACATTGTTCTTGATATTGTTGGGTATAGAAGACTGGTAGAGCATTAATATATATCAGGAAAAGACAACGGCCTCGGTCTGTGCCTTGAGGAACACAGCAGGAGAGAACTTCTTGCAGAGAAGAAATCTCGCCACCGCAGACTTCCTGTTGTGTTCTAATTATGAGAAAATGGCGGATCCATGACAGATTTCCATATACCACAGAACAATATTTAAGTAATAATAAACATGGCGCTCTAATGAGAACAAAAAAAAAATAACACAGAAATCATAAAACATAATATACAAGCAAACATAAATCTATACCAGTATAAATTTAAATTTGGCTAATCCCCTCTCATGCGGAACCTTATCAGTATAATTTCCGAGGTCTAGATTGGCCGTGTGGGTTGCGTCGCCTTCACAAAATATCATTAAGCCTTTCGTACCGTGAGAAAGCCTGAGCGTTTCTTTGCAATAAAGTCAAATACTCGAAACTGCATTCAGATACATTTTGGTATCTCCAAATATGGAACAATCCAAAAGATGAAGTTTGGTATCATTTTGAAGTTTATAATGTCCTTTACAACTTCAGGCAAGGAGTTTGACATGGAGAGTGCACGTGAATTGCTAGGCTGAGAGATCTAGACATGTCTTTAGGTGACAGTTCAAAAATGAAATCCTAAAATTAATTCGGGAGCGAAGGGTTAAATATGAGTTTTAAACTGCTTGGTTTCGTACTGGAAACATAATGGATGCATCCTCGAACTACCCTTAAAATACCGTTATTAGCGTTGAATGCACCTCTACAAATCCGTCCGTTTCCCGGGGGGGGGGGGGTACTCAGTGGAAAGGGTAGGTACATATGTGCCGCCGATATGGGTCAATTTTCACCCTTATATACAATGGGGTCGTTGTTCCCACCATGCTACTATATTGATGGGTCATTTTTTGAGGTCATTGCTACTATATAAATGGGTCCATTTTCCAATTTTTGGTCGCAATTTACTATGAAAATGGGTCAATTTTTCTGATTTTCGGTAAAACACAATGAAAATGGTTGATTTTTCCGAATTTCGGAAATGTTACATGAAAATGGTGTGAAATTCAAAGCCAACTATAGAAATGGGTCGAAATTTTCGGGACCCAACTATATAAATGGGTCATATTTTTGTACAATTTGGTCACTATAAACATGGGTCGACGCACACCTGTACCCAAATTGTGGGTCGAGTACCCCCCCCCCCCGGGGCCTGTTTGCATTAATCAAACACTGTCAAATGGGACCTGTAGCAACTAAATGTTCTAGATGCATGGAGAGCTTTCGATACATTCTCGAAAAAATAGCAACGTTATCATGCATATTGGACCCTACTGTGCATAAAAACAACAACCAATGACCGACCGACCAATCTTGTGAAACACTGGACTTGTAATGCATTGATGGTCTTGCCCAGGTTCTTGATCATCGTGCGTGGTCATGTGGACATAGGTATCAGAGATTTCAGTAAAGGTGTAGTTCCTCATCAACAATTACTTGCCAACTTGACCAACCTTGGTATCAGGCATAATAATCAAAAATCGATTGAAAGCTGTCTGAAAGGCAAGTCAACAAAATGTCTTAATGCGATTTCCTCTTAACGTTCCACCTGTTTGTTTCGGTGTTCCACAGGGAACGGTACTGGGACCGTTACTTTTAATTGCATATATCAACGATCTCCCGAAAAGTCTAACGTTCGTCTATTTTGATGACTGCACTCCCCTCCTAGATGATATGTCCTCGCTGTGTGAATGAACTACATGACAATGCCATAGTCAAATGGTTTATAAGGCGAAATGGCACATAAGAAGACTTTTCCTCAATACCAGTATTACATGGAGGACTACTCAGTGCTCTAGGAGGTTATAACACCCGTACCTTGGAGTTGAGCTATCAAATGTTTTTTCATGGGCTACACACATTACTCAAACTGTTAATAGCGTTAACAAAGTTCCTGGGTTGATTAAAGGAATCGTCTGGAATTTATAATTATCAAAAGACGTTGTTGAGCCCCTTTTGAGCTAGGGGGACTGGAGGAGATAGCTAAATTACTTGAAAAATGTGAAACTGATTTAACATGGAAATTTCTTAATTTTTGTACTACCCAGAGGAGTGTTAAAAGTTGCCATTAATGGTTCTATGGACACAATTCCTTCTTTTACAAATCTTAACATATGGGGCAAGAGAGTCCTAGACACCTGCTCCTTATGTAGGTACTTTGCTGCACATTTTAAAACAATTGTCAAAATATGCTGGAAAGATATCTATGGAGACATTATAATGTCATTCGTTTACTCATATCATGTCCACCTTTAGGGAGTCTAAAATGTTAAAAAATGGCAATATGCAAATCAACGCAAATCTATTGTTAGAGGTACGATACCACTGAGCATAATCGCCACGTCCTAAAAACCGGACATTGTTTTATTTTGGCCAACAGACAAGCGGGTCATTCTCTTTTAGTTGTCGGTGCTCAATGGCGGATCCAGGATTTGAAAAATGTCAAAATTACCGGGGGGCTGAAAGGCTGTAACTGGTCCCTGGATCCGCGCCCGATGCTGTTTGAGCCGAATACAGGGAAAGCTCACCGTATCAAATGCGATCGGTACTCATCCCTCGTTTCCGATATTTCCGCCCACATTTCTTTCAAATCGGCTATAGAATTGTTCAAACTTGCAAAATTTACAATTTTTTACCATTCCAACTCATCGGCTACCGCTTCCAAACCGCTCATGTGTTCTTGCCGACCTTCCCGATTCAAAAAACCCGCCACGATTTTTTAAGCTGCAAGAAAAAATCGTGGGGGGGGGGGGGGGGTGCTCCCGACCACGCAAGACTGCAGAAGAGGTCGTAGCCGACCTTGCCAAAACTACACATGAAAAAGAAAACTTACAATTTTCGAACAAATGGCCAATCGCACTCAGACTTGAGCATAGTCTAGAAGTGGGTTTCTAGCAAATAATCGGTAAAGACGGCAGAAGACTGTCAGTGACCAGTCACAGACCTTGCCAAAACTAACACGAAAAAAAAGCGGCTCATGATTTTCGAAAATTGCAATCTGCATCATGTCTTGAGCAGTCTGGACGTGGTTTGTCTATTAAAAAATCGACTGTGTACAGTGGCGTACCAGCTTTTTTTCGGGGGGGGGGGGGGGGGGCACACCAATTTTCTCAGGGGGGGGCAATCTCATAGGGGCGCCAAAATTTCCCCGGCTCGCATACGGCTCGCTGGGGAAATAGACAAAAATGTTTTCACAGTCGGATCGAAATTCAGAAGAGCGGGTTTTAGGGCCTATACTCTTAACTATATATGTTTGTCTGTATATGTCAATTGACACCTGTGCAGAAAATCACTAATTTTTCAGGGGGGAACAGGGGGGCAAGATTCCCACGGGGGGCATTCCCCCGGCCCCCTCTGGTTACGCCCACTGTGTGTGACTAAAATAATCCTTCAGTGGAGTATTCTTCAGCTCCAACGATTTTGAAATAGAAAAATATTGATTGTCACATAAAAATGGGGAGGGCACGATTGTCTTATAGACAAATTGTGATCTGGATTGAATGGCCTTGACCCCAATACCCCATCTCTAAAGTTTCACCCTGATATTGCGTATCCGTTTTGATATGGGAGCTAAAAAACGTTCATTTTTGTAAGAGCCCACAGAATAGCTTAGAATAATCTGTAAAGCTGCAAGATTTAACAGGGTAATGGATAAATATACTCGGTCCTATACACCAGTATTGAGACCAACTTCCTGTAAAATTTCGATCCAAATTTTGGATTTCTTGGCGCCACCGTTTGCCCCGGATCACAAGTGGTTTACTGCCCCCCTAAGTGGCCTCTACCGCTTATACACGTTTATAATATGAAAAAATGTTGGCATCAAAGTATTTTTTTAAAAATAAGTAAGAAGTTGACACTAATTCGTCATATGACAATTTGGATGTTAATGATAACTTAACAGCTTATATACAATTCACAAGTATTATTACTTTTAAAGCTTTAATTATCAGAAACCTTTCACATTAAGGGAATTATACTAAAATTAATAGAAACACTGCACAGAGCGAGTGAGGAAAAAAATAAAATGGCAACGATAGCGAGGAAGTGGGAAGAAAAAAGGATAGAAGAGGAAAAACAATTTTGGTAAGAAATAAATTTTTTTTTTTAAAAAAACCTTGTTGTTCCAGAGTACTTTTTATATCGTCTACAACGTTTTGAGTTTTGTTTTGATATGATTCATTTACAGCTTGCTAAAATTACAGGCTTCACTTTGTATTGACTTCAAGAACCAAAGATTGACTTTGGACTTCCCGACTTCGAATTTGGGCATCCCGTACCTCATTCTACCAAGATAGAAAACGAGATGCCGTACTCCCGTGTTAAAGAATAGGCGGCCACCGTAACCGTGTTGTGAAAATTATGAATATTCATTACGGTCATCCATTTGAAACGCGCCCTCGCACGTGCATTCGCCGTAACCTGTTTGCCTGGAAACGGTACATCGTTCCATACAACTGCTGAATATATGAATAAATATTCAATAGCCGGGAGCGGACATCCGGGAGTTCAACAAAAATCTGCTTGGCAACGGCCCGGGCAACGGTATGGCAACAGCATGCGTAATTCGATGCGTGCTGCACGCATGGTGTCATACGATGTGCAGTGAACTTAAAGAAGCAATTTGCGCAGTTTGTTTTCACCGCGATTCGGGGATTCCCTGGCTTCCCCTTTGTTTTCACCGCGATGTGACGTCAGCCGCTCCCGGCAATATTGGTACACCACGCTATGGAAATCGGGGAATATATGAATAAATTGGTACACCACGCTAGTATGGAAATAAGTACGCACAGCGGGAAGGGAAGGGAAAAAGCTAGTTTATGGCCTTTGAGCTGGCGTTCGTTATCTAGTGTTATAAAGGGATGAATTTAGTATTCTGCCACCACTTAAAATTCGGCACCTTTAACATGCGGTTTATTCCGTTAACGTTGCCGAATTCGTAGCCTGTGGCAGAATACTAAATTCTTTCCGTTATAAATAGAAATCTGTGGTCCTGACACAGTGGATGTATGTTGCAAAAAAATTCAAAATTATAATTTACCACAAATTCTTGGATATTTGAAAAGAGCTTGAAAGAAGAAACATTTTGACCCGGGATTTTGACACCAAAATCATGTCTGTAGTCCATAATAAGGAAGTTACGGTCAATTCAGAACTTAAGTAAAAGGCCCGGGGGGGGGACATTTTTTGTCGTATCTCACCTATTTGTTATTTTTTCACGCGGAAACTACATGACTTTTTTATTTGTAGCCGTGCGCTCAATTTAAGATAATATTGAACAAAATTGGACCTACGGTTATGGCGCGTGTACGTAATCGCGCACTGCGTGCGAAGAAAAGCTATTTCCCATTGAAATTACATGGAACAGCAGAAATCCATTTTTTTGTGCTAAGTGTGACAGACTCCTGAATATTGTATTATTTTCTGTATTATATTAATTAAATCATGTTAAATTTAATCATATAAATTATGAGTGAGGAGAACTGGAAAATATGAAACTTGCAATGTGTTGTGCAATAAGCATGACTTATCTGATTGACCTAGTTCTAAATGGACTAGTGTGTGTAGACATCCTGAGTACGAACATGTCAGAATATGTCCGCAATCTGAGAACAAGAGGAGCACAGTGTCTTATCTTCTCTGTTCTAAGAACTGGATAGAGGTTCTTTGTCTCCCTATAGGGCACTTGCACGGCAGGTCAATAGGTTATCTTGGCCAGACCTGCCTCCAGAACAACCCAAGCATGCAGAGAATACAAAGGAATCACCTGGAGAAATAACTGAAATGTTCAGGTGAACCAGGTGCATGTATTGTATTCTTCTCATGCTTGGTTGATCTGGAGGGCAAACAAAAAGTCCATTCAACATAATTTAGCTCTGTGCAAGGGCCCTATA